>VZTI01001558.1:491545-494045 GCA_013397865.1 Struthidea cinerea | reverse complement strand
TTTTGCAATACCTGTAATATAAAGAATGTGTAATTGTCATTCTGCTGGTAAAGCTTCTCCAGTTGACATAGAGAATCAGAAATTGCAGCTGTTTTTTATCTAGAGAGAGATTCATAAGGAATATTCATCATCAAACACCAAAAGGGGTAACTATGCTAAAATGAATTAAAGTGCAATAGTAATGGCACTGGTGTCTGGGAGGTGTTGGTTGAATGGCTCTCTTGGAATAGCTCTGATCCAGTGAAATGTCACAGGGACATAATCTTCTCTCCATTGCCAAAAAGGCAAATGCTGTACGTTTTCATCTGGTATAAATCTTGATGAACACCATGGAAATCAATGGAGATAATCCTGATTTAGGCCAATTGCTGAAAGCAGAAGGTGGCCCCATCTGTAGATACTAAAAGTAGCTTTGATTTTTTCCTCATGGCCAATGATGTCCAGCATCCCCTAGGGATTCTTAATCACAATGGCAGTGTGTTACCTTACAAATAATCAGTTCCCCATGAATCCTGGAAACATATTAATTTGACTCATCTTTCAAGCACCATGAGGCCAGAATGATGTCTTACATGGTTATGAAGGAAGAGAGCACGTACAGCGGGAAGGAATGAACAGAAGGAGCTGAAACCTGTAAATACAAATTGACACAAAGAATAATGACACTTCTGTATATAGGTTATTGATTATACCAGGAGTTGTACGACAATGGCAAAAGCAGTTTTAGGAATCACTTTAACTATAGTTCATTCCAAATCCAAACTATTAATTAAATTAAAAAAAAAGGTTAAATAAATGGTTTAATGAAGAGAAATTTTTGGGGGAGAAATGGGTTTCATGTTAGAAATTCTCAGGCAAGCAAGTTTGTTCACTTATGAACAAGGTTATTCATAATTTGCTATCTTAGTTGCTTGTCTCACCACACACAAATTTAGAAGTTTAATATCAAGTCTGAAGCTTGAACACTGGAAGAGAAACAGAATTTTTCTCTTTTTTGCTGTTCAAGTTCTGTCCCCATCATTGAGAAGGATGAAATCTTTTTGGAATAATTTATGATGAGACAGTAAATATTTTTTAAGTCAAAATGCACATGGGAACTTAAGGATTCTTTACAAAGGCATCTTCCTACATCTGTGCAGTTGTGTGCCAGCTTTTAGCCCCATTCCCCCTTTTCAATATGTTTTAGCTGGCATTTTCTGAGTTGATAAGGTGAACATTTCACCTATAGCTGGACTCTTAAAGGTGTTTCATCTAAGCTGTTCTTAGACTACCTTTATTTGAAAAACACATCTACAGACCAACATCTCCCATTTTAAGAGAGATGAGAAGTTTTCTGATGGAGTCTAGCTGGTGAAAAAAGCAGACTAGGTCATGTACTTCTAGATGGTAATAACTACGTGAGATCAATTCCAGTTATATGTTTACCACCATGGAATGCTGGTCTCACCAGGGGCCTGTAAGTGTGATTACAATGTAATTTACTTCCCAGCACAAATGTTGTTTTGCTTTTCATTTTCAAAAAATATAAATATTCTAGAAAATGAAACTATTTCTGATGTGGAAACCAGTTTTTAAATTCCTTGTGTAATCTGTAAGAATTAATCCGGACAGTTATAAATAGATTCGGTTGCATAGCAAGTTCTTTGCTAGATCGTGTTGACATCAAACTTGTATTTTTCCCTCCAGTAAAGCTGATTCAAACTGTAACAAAGATTTGTGAGGCCAAGCCACCAGCTGAGGCAAAGGGGCTCGATTGTTTAAAGTGAAGGAGCTAAGTTGATTTGCGCCACTTAAGGTTTAGACTCTGGTGGTATAATGTTGCTTGATTCTTCTCTTCTATGGTTCACAGGAAAAATCAAGCAATGTCAAAATGATTAGCTGCAAATGGTCCTGCATTTGATCATCTTTGTGCTTCAATTATAGTTACAGAGTCGAGCCTAACAATAGTCTCTCTATAATTTCTTTATTGGTATGCAAAGTTTGCACAGTAAATACTTCTTCTCATAGCATTTTTTCCCCTTTTCCAACAAGATCTCAAAGCAACCATTCCAAACTAAACAGCAATTGAACTGGACTATTATTATGCTGTACATACTAATTCTGCTCCCAGCTATTTTTTTTTTTTAAGCATGAAATTCCCTGATTACAAAGCCTGCTGCATCATGTGAACTCATCTTTGAAATAAGTCCGAACTGTAGATTTCAAAGCCCAAACTGACTTGAAACTGCACTTCCTCATCAAAGATAAATGTTTAGGGCTAGTGTTCTTGTTTGATCCAAGAAATATGTCCTAGGACTCAGTCTTCTAGAGTAAAATCTTGATTTAATTCAAGCCAGTAGCAAAATTCCTGTTGTTTGTTAACAAGGTCGGGACTCCAGCACTAGATTTCAGCTCCCTGAAGTTCAGGTGCAGAGGGAGTTCTGAATCCACATTCTGAATTCTGATTGCTGTGTTTGTCAAAAAAAAAAAAAAAAAAAAAAAAAAAAAAGAGTTTATAAAA
>VZTI01001558.1:449610-491455 GCA_013397865.1 Struthidea cinerea | reverse complement strand
AAAAAAAAAAGAATAAAGAGAGTTCATAAAAAGCACTTTTCAAAGTAGGGTTTACACAACCTTCGGTGTCTGAAACTTGGAGTTACTGGAAAGAGCCCTGCTGAATGCAGGAGGCTTTGGATTACATCCTGTGACCACAGGGCCACAAATTGCACAAGAAAAGTAATCGCACATAACACATTCAATTCCACAATTTAGACCATCCTTTTGCAGCTTTAATTTCATAATTCTTTTTCTAGTATAGTTTCCTGTGTGCATCAGCAACATCTTTTTCCAGCCCTATTGAAGAGACACACATCCACAGAGAAGTACAAATCTGCCTGATGCTTGGAGATCGGTCACTGAACATGAGTTTCAATCATTCTTTCCCCAGAGAGTCTAGAATTCTAAACCAAACCTATGAGTCTCAAGAATATTGGGATTTTATTTCTTTTTTAAGAGAAAAGAAAGCAGAGGGAAGTTTGTTTCCTTACCCTCCCCAAAGTTTTTTTGAAAATACTGGTGTGACAACAGTTGCTAATTTAATTTTCTTTTGAGGTTTCAAACTTGGGAAGGCCTTTTTTTCTATGTAGTTATTAGAAACAGATGATGATGATGATGACTATTATTATTATAATTATTTTCTTTTCTTAAATCCCTCTATCCTATCACATGGAAGCTCTTAGATATTGCAACAATGAGTTTTGATATGTTGTTGAAGTGATCAGAAGGAAATGCTAATGATAAAATATCACCAGTATGGTTTTGCAGAATTTTTACCTATTGGATAACATTTAGAAGTTCATGTAAAGAGAAATCCCTGATGATCAGCCTTAATCATTCACTCTTTGGGAATGTAAAAAAATCATACAGTAAAATTCACAGATGTACTAGGCCAAAAGGGAAAAAGAAATAGAACTAACCACAGAAAGTGTGGTGTGACAGATGTGGAATGACCTGCTACAGTCTATAAATACTATCCATTCTTTATATTTCATTAATGTTACAAAACACTGAGCCAAAGGAAGTCATGGAAGAGTCATGATTTCAGGTCTGTGCTCTACTGATTGATTCATTGAGTGCCCCTCTTCCAATATCAGTTGTTACATCACTCAGATCAAGGCAAATATACTTTGAAAAGAAAAAGAATTAAACATAGCTTTGGAACATATGACATTCAAATTGGTGGATAAACACATCTAGTTTCATGTATTAATGGACCTTCCTTCAATGGAATGGGAAAACTGGTCTGACACTCCAAGGAAAACAGTGTCAGCAAATTTGATACTCAAAGAGAAATGGTTACTGCAAGGTGTGTGTGTTTTCTTCCCTTTCTCTTCTATCCAAAATAGGTAATAAAAACCACAAAAGCTGAGTTTCATCATGGCTCAGCCTCACCACCAAAATATTGCACAGTAGTAGGCTGTCTAATTTTCTTCTGTAGTCAGTGAAAAGAAATAAGTAAGTCATCCCATAATTTTAGCTATTTCTCACATGATGCTGCGCAATGGAAAAGGTACTTGGGAACAGGGTTGCTTCTGATGATTATTTCCACAAAGAATTCTTTCATTTTGTCTTGCAGACACAGAGTTCCTGCAGACACACCAGGTAAGGCCAGGAAAAGATATTAAACTATTACAGACTGGACAGGGTTATAGGTCATCCTATAAAATATCACCTTCTATATCAAAGAAACCTTCAGAGAGCAAAATAAAACTGTGCAAGGGAATGTTTGGGGCTGGAGACCTATGTGTCTCAAGTGAAATTGCTTGTTCAGGTACTCAGCTGAAAGGTGGACTTCAATTAAGAAGAGTCTAGCAGTTGTAGGAGTTACCTGTAAGATAAGGACTGTATGATTTTTGAGGTAGTTTCCATAACAAGGTGAGAACTCTGTGCCCCAACTCCAGAATCTGAGTGAATTGGCCCAGTTTCATCAATAATTATAAAGCCCAGGAAGAGGAGAGCAAACACCTTGAATCTGGACTACATGAGCTTTGGGGGTCCCTTCCATCTCAGGACAGTCTCTGATTCTCTTTAGTCTACAATATAAACTCTCATTGATGCATGGGAAATGCTAAAGCATTTGGGATTGGGATAAAATCATCCTCTGTAGGGATTTAGATACAACAGACATGTAGAAACCTTCACTGGTTTCAAGGGTTTCTTTATTTTGGTCTTATGCTGTGATTTTATTTTGTGTTAAAATAAGCAATAAATTTCTTCTAAGAGCATTGCTTTTGAACCAGTCATCTTTTAGAAGATAAACTCAAACTTGATGGCTACAATTTCAGTGGATGTATCAGCTGAAGTAATTCTTTGTCTTGCCGTCTAAATCAGGTGGGATGAATCTCCTTTCAGATTTGTCTGCCTATTTCTCAGGACATCCTTCTGTAGATGGTACTAAAATAATTGAATGTCAGACACCTAAACCAAGAAAAGATAAATCCCAATCCAAAATACTCTGACATGAGTCAGAGATACTGCTCCCTTCTTGATATCACCCTTAACAAATGTGGAAGGATTTGCTCCTTCTCAACACACGGAAAGCTTTGTACCAGGGGTAATACATGAATTAGGGCTTGAATTTGGGAGAAGGGAAGTTTGGAGCAACACAGACATGAATTGATGTGCATGGGGAGTCCTCCGTGGATGAAGGCTGTATCTTTTTTGGTGATCAACAAGCAACAACAGTTTTCTCTCAGGTGTTCTTTAAAACTGTGTTTTCATGGCCATGCTCACTCATTTTCTCTTCTTTTTGCTAATGTGGATAAGGGCCAAATTGCATTTTACTGTGTTGCATTTGTGCAGCTTCTATCACTATACAAATTGAGTCCTGTTCCTTAAAATCTTGTGTGACACCGTGGTAAAAGGTCATGGAATAAAGAAAAACCATGGAATTTCTGTATTTAAGCTGGATTCTCTTCTGTCTACAAGGACAAAAACACTGATCTATGGCTTTACAAGGTTTGGCTGCTATATATGTAGATATTTATAACATCCAGCAAAATACAGCTTAATGTAAATATCTCTTAATGCAGATGGCTACATTGCCCTTGGCTCCACATATAATCAATGTGACAGGTATATCTAGATCCTGTTCAATTCTAAGATAAAATACCAAAGATAAATGAACCAGACTTAAAAACAACTATTTCTTTTAATTGAATAATAAGAGAGATCAGGGTGAAATTAGGCTTCATATGAAGACAACCATATATCTTTATTTGACCAGAAAAATTCCACTTTTTTCTTTAGAGGAATATTTCTAATCATCTAAAACTTCAGTTTTGGAAACACCTCTTCCTAAGAATAATAGGAGTTAAACTCCTAAATGGATTTTATAAGGGGATTCAAAACTTTATGAATAACATACCATCAGATAGAAGTCACCCGGTAGAAGGCATATAATCTCAATGGTCTTTCATAAACATATTCATAAATCATCAACAGATGTATAAGAATAACTTTACTAAGGAATTCTGCCATTGATTTATTTTTCCTTTATGTATCTTTTGAAGAGTTTAGCACAGCTGAAAATTGCATCTCTTTCTTTTGGATCAGCTCTATTTAGAACATACTAACAATGGTTCAAGTTGCGGCTCTACATAATAGTTAGAGATAACACTTTTTAAGCTGAGAATGCTCTTGGCAATTCTGCATGAAACCCAGCTATTCTAGACTGGGAATTATAAAACCATTTGCCTTGGCTTCCATATCCTTGCATAGAATGGGGAGTCCAAGGTCTGAACAAGCCTAAAACATCACAATGAAATTTAATTAAAAGCATGGTCCCATCAGGTTTCAAATCAAGATCATGGGAATCCATGTGTTCTGACAGCTTCCATGAAATGTTATGTCTTTAATGATGATTTGTTTCAAAGATGGGTCCAGAATGGTCAAAAAAAGCCCTTCCCACAACAACAACAACAACAAAACAAACAAAAAAAACCCAACAACAAACACATCATCAAAAAAATCCAACCAATGAGCCAGAAAACCTCCCAAAAAACTCCAACAAAAAACATGTCTTTTTAATTTGTATCTGACTTAGAAGTTTTAGCAGTTCTGAAATACTTGGGGAAAGACAGGTAAACTGCACTAAGGCTGTAAAGTATAATTATATTCAAAAACTTTAAGCTGGAGTTGTATGTTTTGAGGGTTAGAGGACTAAATTAATTACAGATGAAATAATGTGGAAACTTCCCCTTCCTTTTCAGAATAAAGGCACAGGTTCAGTTGGTTGATGAGAGGACTAAGGTTAACATTCATTCTAGAAACACCTTGTTAAACACCAACAACAATGGACAAAAATTTAATCTCCTTTTTTCCTTTATTTATTTTTTAAGTCTTTGGAAAAACAAGGAGAACATACATAGTTAAAGGACATAAACTCAAGAGACAGAAGAAACATTCTGATTTTTTCAAAGTTGAGTCATATTAGAATCATAGAATGATAAAATATCCTGCCTTAAAAGGGACCTACGAGGATGATCACGTTATGATGATGACTCATATATTATTGCTCTTATTGCTAGTACTGACGATAATAGCAATAAAGACAAAACAGAACTCCAAATTTTATAGAATCTTGATCATGTAATCCATGATCCATCCTATACACAGGCTGTATAATAAGGCATTTGTAAATGGTGCCTCTATGTGAGAGTTTCCACTCGATACAGTAAATCAATTCATAAGAGAGATGTAAATTGACAAAGTTTACATTAAATCTTAACTCTAATCATGCAATCCACCCTTGGTGACGAAAAGAGCACTGGGGTCTTAGCTCAGAGGCAGATGAGTGCTCAGCAACCAGATCTGGAAAGGTGTTTGCATCCTGCTCTCGGATCTATGTGAAAGACAGACACAAAAGAATGAGTCATCTTTTGCACTGGACTAAATCACATGGACTTGGTGGAGTAACACCTGGGTGTAGTCCCTAGTCTTTCTCATCATCTAAGAACAGAGATGAAATACTTTTGCTGAAATTTTTCCAGAGGAAAATTTGATTCCCAGGCAGAAATAAAATATAAGGTGTAAAAATAAATAAATATTTTATTATTGCCATCTATAGACATCATTGGATAAAGGACACTGCATCAACTCAGAATAAAGCTTGTGCTATTACTAAAATTGCACCCACATAGATATAATTTGCATGAACAAGAGATGAAAACATAAAGGAAGAGTTATGTGGGTTATTTCGACAATATCTACATTTATACATTTATGCCATGCTAGATCTTCCTTATATAATGCATATACAGCTGTAAGTAGACCTGTGTGGGTGTGTTGTTGACTACAGATGGAATAACTTGAAAACGTCCAAGGTAATTTTATTTTAAAAAACAGTAAAAAAATAAAATCACTTGCATTCCTGGTTCCAGCCTGCAGCACTTTTTTACAGCTGAAAATAGGGGCTTATAATAAAAATGCTGACACAACCTTAACTATAGAGGTGCTAGAAGGCAATGCTATAATAAATAATGTGGGAAATATTTTACACTTCAAGGCAATTACATGTTCAGCCATCTTTAGGATTTCTGGGCCATGAAGGGTAGGGATTAGGTGTACTTGACAAGTGTAAAAGACCCATGACTCATGACTGCTAGAAGGCACAAATAAATTACAAAAGCTGAGAGAAAGCTTTGTAATCACGAAGCACAGGTAAAATATTTTTTTATTTAGGGGTAGATAAGGATCAGGTAGATGTAAAGATACACACTCCAGATTTCATCCAGTGTGCTTTTTCAAGAAGTGATAAAAGTTAAGTCCATTGTCCTAACTCACCTTTTTGTATTTTTTGACTTGTATTTGTGCATTTAAACCATACAAATATGACTTTGAAATGGAAGTTCATACTTGTAGGACAACAGGACCAAATAGGACCAGCTAAGTCACTGAGTAGACTCTGTTGCAGAAAGAGCTGGAGGAGATTTTAGGAGAGTTTAGATTCACAAAGACCGTTAAGATCTTTGTCAGCCTTCACCCACCAGAAATACCCTCAACAGCCTCTTTGTACACAAAGTACAAGATAATGTTCCAGGTCTGAAAAATAGCTGAAGTGGGAAACACAGAAGCATTAGGGTTGGAAAAGACCTCCAAGATGATAAACACCAACCTTCTCCATTGGTTGGATGCTGCTTTGTCTCCAGTCGTGAACTCTGAAGAAATTACGGACGAGAGTTTCAACAGGCATACAGACTGGAAATACTGGAACTGCTAATTAAGGACACCTTAAAAGTGAAATCCAAGTCAGAGTGAGACAGAATCGATTTTTGGTCACTGGGGAGAAGCAGCACACCATGACCTTTGAGAAATATCTTTGACTTTAGATCTTATTTTTCAGTGAGAAGAAATTACCTTGCAGAGGTATTTTCCTGTTTCTCTCTTCTTGTTAGGAAGGCAGGTGGAAGGTGGAGGCGACACTTCAGACCTGTACATGCCAATTAAACTTATGTACAGTGGGTGAACCACTCACCTGGTCCCTTGATTCATCTGAATTGGCCAACTGCAGTAGTGTGATCAAATTATTTTTATGGCATCTCTCAAACAGGCTCAGGCTCTGCAGTCTAAATCCCTCAGCAAACAGTTCTTACCGGTGTAGTCATGAGGTTGGTAAACCCCACAGGGAGACCAGACTGTCCTGATTTGTCACTTACAGCACCTCTACAACCTTTCCCACAAGTCTTAAAATGCTGAATATTGTGGTTTCCAAGAATCTGGTAGAGGACGTGTGTTTTTTCAGAGCTGTTTGGCTGACACCTGCCTTTTGGAAACAGACTCAAGAATTTCTCATCCTGAGCAAAACCCAAAACAAAGCACTACCCTCCTGCCCATTTTGCCTCAAACTGGTAACAGATTTTTAAAACCTGTCTAAATCTTAGGCCAAGCATTCCTAAGGTTGTGTATGAGTTCATGAGCTTTATTTCTTATACACATCACACCAAGTCTGGCAGAACATTAATTTTTAATTGTTTTCCAGCTCTTCTTATCTGTTTCCACTCTCTTATTTCTGATTTTCATCAGTCTTGGCTATAAGATATGCAGTAGATCAGGAGGATCAAACATCAAGCAAGCGATTTCTAAAAAATTAAGTTTGGCTGTCTTTTCCGCAAAAAAAACAAAAACAAATTAACAGCCTGTTATTTAGGGAACTCCCACAATAAAGGAGGACCAGAGGCTGGACTAGAGATTTTGGTCAGTGAAGGTCAACAGGAACTGTTGTAATTCAATATAGAATGTTGAAAATTTTACTGAAGTGTTCAATTCTGTCTTATTTGATATTTAGGGAATCCTGCTGCCATTCAATATGTTTTGCCTTACTACTTTCAGCTCCAAGTGATTTAGCACTCCTTCACCCTCACAATAGAACAGCTACAGCGCAAAATGATGAATATTCAAATTCCAGATCAGAAATGGGTATGAATACCAAGATAGATATATGCCTTTCACTATCTATCAGGGTTGGGTAGCAGCACGATAGCTTAAGACACTTAGAATAACGTGACACCAATTTATTATCATTAGAAATAAAGCCTTCGGAAAAGACCCTAAGCATTATGTTAGCATTGATATGTCAATCCTGTATTTGAAGGATGGCAAGTCTGAATCCCAGCACAGCCTTAATTAACAGAAAATAATTAGCATCATTTTCCCAGCTGTGAATTTGAGAATTTTTTTTCCAACAGAATCCATTGATTGATAATTAAGGAGGAGTTAGTTGTAATAAAACTCCCACTATTGCAATTTCTAATTGGCCTTTAAGGACATTTTACAGTTACAGTTACTTTGTTCCAGGCATTTTCTGGCTTTTTTTTTTTTAACCAGCTTTAATAAGGAATCCTTTCTCAGCGAGGTAAAAAAGATGCAGATGAATAGAAAAAAAACACTGTACTGTTACATTTATGAATTTAAAACCTTGCATATAATGCAGTCCATTTGATTTGTTTGGGTAATAATTGGTGCTAAGTGAATGTAAAACAGCTTTGAAGTTTACTTTGAATTATCTAAGATTTATCCAAGCACTTGAGTCTTCGATTAAACTGCATTATCCCAGAGATTTATGTAAATGCTTAACTTGATGAACAGTAAATGCTCCTGTTGGCTTCAGTGGGATGGAGCATCATGTGTATAGTTAAGCAGATATATGTATATCCTTCAAGGAATGCTGCCCTAGGCTGGAAATCTTATAGGAATGGATTCAGCTCAGGACATGTCTGCTTGTTTCATATTTCCAGCCAGTCCACAAATACGGCTCGTACAGTGTCCCCCAAGGCACTCAGATTTTAATCCTACAAGTAGAATTGATTTAAAAGCATCCATTTAATGATTTTTGTAATATTTGTACATTGACATAATTTTGAATTCTTTTCCTGAGATATCTGAAAACTTCAAATGTTGGATGGAAACAACCTGAAGCCTTTCAGTGTTTTCTCAGTTTCTTTCCTTTCCCTCATTTCTGTTTATTCTCCCACTTGCAAAGAAAACCTGAACAACTGACCAAAGGAAAAAACAAACAAAAAGAAAAGAAAAAGAGCAAAAAATAGATAATCTTGTATATCTAAATACAAGAATAATAATAAAAAAAATTACTTAAATTTCTTTAAATACAAAGGTGATTTTTGAGGAACAATTCTTGTAAAGAAGTGTCAGATTTTTACATACCAGAAAATCAAGGTCAGCTGAACATGCAAACACAATGTTTCCTAAAAAGAAACTTTCACATGTGAAACTAAAGTGGAGCTCAAAACTGATCCCTAATGTTGTGAAAGTAGATCTGAATAATCAGACTTGGACCTGCATTGGTGTAATTTGTGGCCACTACACAATGATTTAAGCTTGCTTAAGTTCAGGTAAATAATTAATGCTTCATTAATGGGTGTTATTACTGGCAAAAAAAAGGGCCACATGATAAGAACTTTTGGTGGTGTTTCCACTGGTTATTCCTGTCTCTTTCTTGCCGTGTAATTTTTTTATGTGTCTATGGCAGTGAAAAAAGGTTTCTGTGCGATCAGAGCATCCTGACTATCCTTAGAATCCAGATCAGCTCAGTTTCTCCATCTTGGGAATGCAATCAGTCTGCCTTCCTGCCTCTCTGAGGAGGATGTCAGATCACTTTGCTGTGACTGCCTTACATCTTGGCTGGACTAATGCAGCTTTCTCTCTTTGGAGATCATCCAGCGGAGATTTACAGTGCTTACAAATTTATTCCAAGTGCCTCCACCGTGTTTTGTTAACATGGGCTGGAATGTCCTCTCTCATTTCAATCACAGATATCACTGGGCTGATTCTCAGCTCAAAGGAACCAGCAGAGTCGGACATTGTTACTGCTTCTGTTCAAGAGCACTTGGTTATTCCTCTCTCACGGTACTTAAGCATCACTTCAACCACCAGAAGCACAAGAATTACTGAAAATTCATGAGTCTCCTTAGCTGGTACTTGAGCTTCTGGACTTGCTGTCATCAGATGAGAGAGTCACAAAATGGTTTGGGTGGGAAGGGACCTTAAAAATCATCTCCAAACCCCCTGTCATAGGCAGGGACATCTTCCACTATCCCAGGTTGCTTCAAGCCCTGTCCAGCCTGGCCTTGAACAGTTCCAGGGATGGGGCAGCCACAGCTTCTCTGGGCACCCTGTGCCAGGGCCTCACCACCTACTCAGGGAAGAACTCTTTCCCAATATCCAATCTAAACCCGTTGTCTGTCAGCTTGAAGCCATTCCTCCTTGTCCTGTCACTCCATCCCCTTGTCAAAAATTCCTCTCAAATAATTCAAAGTGACACCATATATAGGCAGAAAAGACCCAATATACATTTACAGATTATCTGCACATAAAGAATAGGGACAATTATTCCCACCACTTCTACTATTCCCTAAAACTGGAAGGATCATACCTGTTTGGTTTTGTTTCTTATTGACAGGAACACACTGGGCTGGCTAGGCGAGCAGGCCGCTGGAAACAGCAAACCCCACACTCCACATCCTAATTTGGCCAGCCTGGAAAGCTGCTGCCGCCACAGAGGGAGGGATGAGGGAGCAGAAGGTTGCAGCTCCTGCTTATAAAGAGGGCTGACACTGGAACAGCAGTCCCCACCTTCCTTTTCCCACCTCCCTGGAGGCAACACGGGCATCAGCTGAAGGAACACGTGCGTTTGCATCCGGATGGATGCCTGGTCTGGGCATACAGCTGGGATAACCCCGCGTATTGCCAGGGATGCCAATAGAGTGTGGCTGTCTTTTGCTGCTAAAGAGATGGATCTGTAAGTATCACACAGGGATTTCTTGTGGCTATTTCAGGAAAGAAGTCATCCCAGTTGACCTCAGCCTTCTAAGAGAGGGCTGTCAGGTCTAAGCTAGTCAAAGAGGGAGCTGAGCATGCTGGGGTGTTATTTGTTGTTCATATTTTGAAGCTATTTTAAAACCAAATCAATACTGACTACCTTAACAGCTTGAATGACAAGTTTTGAAATATGATCTTAATTTTCTGACATTATGTTCCTCCTGATATTTGAAAATAATTTGAAAATAATTTCAATCCTGTCTCAGAATAGCTTTCTTCAGTGGATTTAACATTCTATTAGAGAACTTACTGTTTCCTAAACATGTTTATCCTTTCTGAAACCTTAGCCAAAACACCATTAGCCTCCCACCAAATCCTTCTTCAACTAAAAGGCCCTCTTAAATCCTGGGGTGTGGGAAGGTTAGACCTGCTTGCCAACAGCACTAAGAATCACTTTTATCAGCCTGTCAATGATTCCTTTCTAGTGGAGAAAGACTTCTTAAAATGTGTAATTTCAGAGAAATCAAGGTAGGACGAAATTTCAGCACCTTGCTTAGATCATTCTCTTGCCCCTAAACAGGATCAGCTACAGTTAAGTGATTCCTGTTAGATGCTTATCTGACTTACTCTCAAAAACTTGTTAAGCTTCAACAACCCCTCAGGACAATCTGTTTCAGGTCTGCAGTCAGCACATTTCATCTGAGACCTCTCCTGAATCTCCCTGGCTCACTTTTAAGTCTCTTAATTTTCCACTCCTCAGAAAATATCATGGGTTCATGGATTGGGTTGTGTTGAAAGGGACTTTAAAGATCTGGTTCCAACCACCTGGTATATAAAGAACAATTAATTTCCCTCCTTTGCAGCAATCCTTTTACATCTTCAAAGACAGCCTCTGTGTCTCTGCTTAAATTTTTAGTCCATTTTAGACTGAATAAATCCAATGAAAGACTTCTCCTTAAGGAACAACACTGTTTGAGCTGGAGCTATTGATAAGGAACAAGCANACCACGAAGCGAGTTGTCTGGTTTCATACCACACTGCATACCAAACCAGAAGCGGCATTTAGGATCCAAAACACACACCAGATGGGATGACCTTACTGATTTAGAACAGCAGCAATAGCTTTTACAGGGAGATGCTCAGAAAAAAAAGGAGCAAAAACTTGGATACTTTGATACAGTGTTTGGAAAATGTCCATATTGATATATTGCATTTTCACATTTTATACATTCCAGTAGATTTTACATTGAGGTGAGTAGGGGGAGGAATTTTTTAAAAATATGCACCAGGAAAATTATTATATTAACGTGAGGTATAATGAAATGCTGAAACTTTATTCTAAAGGCCAGTTCACAAAACTTGGATCAAGATTTACAGGTGGGGTGCCAAAAATCCAGCCCCAATGTTAATATTTACACAATAAATATCATTAATATAAAGGATCTCTGACTTCTGAAAGAGGCAATATTTTTGTCAATTCCATTTAAATTGGGTGGGCATAATTTCTAAAAGCTGTCCATAGGTTGGAGAAGCAAATACGGATGGAAATTCTAAATTCTGCTTATAAGAATCTCACCTTAGAGGAATAGAACATGTGCTGCCTAGATGGAAGTATGAGATCTTTGCTGCCAGCACCCTTCCAAGGGATTTAAGTACCAGGTTTTAATAAGCATCAAGCATTTTTTTTCTTACCTAAACTGCACTCGAAAAATGGTGTGTAAATAAATATATCAAGGGATTTCTTCTTTTTATTTCCATGTAATTTTTTTCTGCATTTTCCAAAGGAAATGTCAGAGTCTCACAGGTATGCGCAGTGTCCCATTCCTCCACTACGTTTTCTATTTCCATGCCAGTGGTGCTGAACAGAGGACAAGACGTCAGAGTGTCAGCTCAGAGCCATTTCACTTCACCGTGCAGTGATGCAGCACATACATTCCCACGGAAGCTGGCTTTGGGACTCTCCAGGAATTTGAAAATAAGGAGCTTCACCTCTGTAGGATGAGGGAGTAATGAACCTGTCCTGAGGACATTGCTCTGCTGGAACCCAGAACAAGCTCAAACCACGATTGATCAGCATGAACCAAAGCACAGCACAGACCAGGGAAAGGGGAAGGTTCACAAGAGCAACGGGGTTTTGCCAGTGATGACTTCTCACAGAATTAGTTCAAACTCAAAGCTTGATAAAAAATGACCCATTTTCTTATTCTGTGATTTTTGGTGTGTGAAGGATAATTTACTAACTAAACCACTAAAATGAGGGATGGGCTTTACACCTCTTATCTCTTTTCCTTCCATCCCTGGATTGTTTAAAATCTTTGGGAAAATCCTGTGGTCAAACGCAAATTTTCTGTTGACCTCAGTCTTTCTGAATTTTTAAAATAAATTTTTCTTTTCCTTACAGAAAATACTTAATGTTTACTGTCCAGCTGTACAGGAGATCAGGATTTAAAATCCTACTTGGCCACAGGATCCTGGTATAAGTCAAGGTACCTTTGTCTTTCAGATAATTTCTTTCCCATTTAAAGGTTAACCATGAAGTTCTGCAGTTTGTGAGCCCTTCAGCTGCTGCAGAGTTGAGGTCCATGTAGGAAGATCAAGCTCTTTTGACCAAGGAAAATGTTGCTGGAGGAGAAAATATGTTGATTCATTTATCTTTATTGCTGCGTGGTGGTTCCGGTTTAGTAATGATGCTGTGGAATGCAAAAATAGGGCAGTAAGGATAATGGATTGTGAAAATCCATGAGAACCAAAGACCAAAATTTCGTCTTCAGCAAATATGGTGTTTTATAACCACCAAGCAATTGAACTTTAAAAAATACATTCATCACATGAACCCACATAAAAATATTTATTAAAAAAGGCATCAAACCTGACATGCTGGGCTCTCCAACATTTATTGAATATAATGATTAGGTCTGAAACTATTGCCGAAATAAAAGTGTTCAGATGCCATTCTGGAGGAATTTAGAAGAGTTTAATTAATGGTCCCCTCACTGCTTACCCTTTTGGTTTCCAACAACACTTTATTTTAATCACTGGACTTAATATACTCCAAGGTGCTGAATTCCATGTCAGCTGTAAACAGGCAGCAAAACATTTACATGTTGGCTTCCTTCAGTGCCTCATATTCAATTCAAGGAGTGAACAATGAAGCAGTGCTGCTGTGCAAGATCCAAATTGTGCTGCTGGCAAGAAGATTCTCAAATAACTGTGGATCTCTGGGGAGAAGGAATATTATACTATGGAATACAGAGTGTTTGCCATAGAGCAAGCTACTCTGTAGGCTTTTTTTTCCTCTTCTTTCATTGTGTTTATTTGTTTGTTTGTACTGTCATGGATGTCATCTGAAAGAAGACGCAAAAAAAGAAATGCAATAAGGTTAAAACTATCACGGGGAATTATTTTGATTTGCCAATTAAATGAACCACTTCACCTTGCCTGTGATATGCTATCAAACATTGGTATGAACATTTGGTGCAATCAATCTATTACACATCAATTTTATGGCTGCATAATGAGGTTTAATTGCTGCTTTATTAGTCTGACTAATATTAAGTGCTGGTAATTGCTTTGCATGCAACTTGGCTCTCTCATTTAAATTACACATCCAATATTTAAACATAAATGTAGACCACCTTTTTATCTAATGATTTTTTGCTTTCCTCTTCATGGTACAAGAAAAGCCCATTTGGGGTGATTTTCCTCCTTTGTACAAGTTTTCTGGCCCTGAGGAACAGAGGCTGGTAAAGCTAAATGTTGTTCTTGGTAAATGCACAGGCCTTTGGCACTTGAAAAGTGAACTTCAAATTGCCTTTTGACAGAAATATAATACTTTTTTTGTGCACTAATGAGGGAACTGCTAAGGTGTGTAAACACATTTGCAGTCCCACTGAAATCCATGGGACTGCTCACACACCTTCAGTTATGCATATCCTTGGGGGAATGGTAGAGCTAATGCTTGCTACCCTGGAGCGCACATGGAAAACAAGCCCAGCAGGATTCAGGATGCATTTTGACTGACAAGCCACAGACCCAACGTTCCTGCCAGCCAGGATGTTACTGCACTGTTACAGTCACAGGCTCGGATGCTCAGACGTGGAGCTTTAGGAGGCAAGGACTGAGCTTCAATAAATTCCTTGGTACAAGAGACGAGGAAACCTTTTGCAGACCCAGGCTTATTCTGTGGCTTCCTCACATTCACAAGGACCTCGTTGAGGTGATGAATTGCTGGATTGTTCAAGTCGGCAGCAGTTTTGTTATTTCACTTGGCTTCTCCTGATTTCCTTTTTTTGTTTGCAATAGACTCCATCTGATTTTGCAGGGATGAGCTCAGCTCACTGAACAGGCATGCCAGTTGCCATTAATATCATCTGATCCTCCAGTGACAGCTGGCTAATACCATCCTGCAAGCACCTCATGAGCTAAAAATCAGTCTGTATTTTGGGAAAAGAGGCCTAGTGCTGTGCAGTGCTGCAAAATTATACATAGTGCTGGGGTGAGTCACGTGTCTGGCTCATAAGACGTTGGACCTGAAAAAGCAGCCATTGAATCAGTAAGAATTTATTGCATTTTATTGCAATTCTCTTCCTGGATCTATTAACTAGTTAATATAGGTAGAGACTTCGTGAGAGTCAAATATCCACCATTTGATACCTACAGGGCTAAAAACCAATTGCTGAAATAACCTAAGAATCACAGAATGATTTGGATTACAAAGGACCTTAGAGATCATCAGGGGACACCTGGTGTTTTCATCCCCAGCCCAGAGACTGTTTCTGTTTCTTATCCAAGGACTGATCTGAGGTAAAACACTTCAGAGAGCAGGTAGGACCTTGTGCATGAGATCTAGAGTTGAAACAATTGCAGGCTTAAGTGTGCCCAGGACTTTGGTCTTTCACCAAAGAGAGTTCTCCAAGTGCCAGGTTGTGGTGCTAAAGTGTTGGACACTTCCATCACAATCTTTTTTCTTTTCTTTAGTTTGTTTTAAGTAACCAGTTCTTTCACATTAAACATGTTTCCAAGAAGTCAGTATTGAAGGCCAGGCTGGATGGGACTTGGAGCAACCTGGTCTAGTGGGAGGTGTCCCTGCCCATGACAGGCTGAGATGAGCTTTGAGGTCCCTTCCAACCCAAACCACTCTATGTTTTCATGATTCTGTGATCTTGAGCAACCATTGGCACCTCCTCACTTCTCCTGGCTTCGTATGCAGTTACCCCAGATTGTCTTGAGTCACCACGGTTATCTTGAAGTTTTCCAAGTTTTCAGTGACCTTTTCCTCTTCTCAACTGAATTAATGAAAAAACACAGGCACTTAGGCCTGCATTCCCTTCCTTCCCCTCTCCCTCTCACCCATGAGTGGAAATTGTAATTACTGGATTGGATTAATTGTAATTAATTGGATTTCACAGTGTTCCCCAACACCAGCAGCCTTGACAGCAGCATCTGAGAAGCCAGGTGGGACTATCTGCATCTTTCTGGGCTCTGCTACCTGACACTGAAAACCTTTACCATAGTAATGAGGAACTTCAGTGTACACTTGACCAGAAAGTCAAAGAATAGTGTTTCAACAGGGGTGGCATGAGTAAATCTCCCTCCTGGGTGCTTTTTATTGTTTCTGAATTCTGGGGCAGCAATCAGGCACAGGGAGCTGCTCTGCTGAGTGAGAAAATGCCATTTTTACACATCAGATCTGAACTACATTTTTAACTGTGGCTGTCAGTCATCCACTTTCACGTTGGATCCTCATCTGTGGTGATCCCTGCTCATCCACACCAACTGTCAGCATGGAGATCAGGAGTGAGCTCCCTTCTCCCTGTGGCAAATTTGGCAGGGCCTTTCCGTGTGAGGGACTAACCCACCTTCCTTGGGAGCAGTGAGCTGAGCTTCTCAGTCAGGAGCAAAAGGCCAGAACAAAGGTCTGACATTACAGATGGACCAACATTTGCAGCCCTGTCTTGCTTCCTGTTGCTGTTTTAATTTTCTTTTGTGGATGCTGAAAAGCTTTGGTAGAGAAATCTTTCAGCTTTTCTGCAGCGTTCTGTGAGAACTTTGCAGTTCTCACAGAAGCTATGAAAAACACTGCTATGAGTTCTTGTAAACTAATTCTTTATCTTGCACCTGGGTTTGTTATGCAAGATTGTTATGATTCTAGCTTTCTAATATTTTGGAATAAGTGTCTTAGAGCTTGACCAATCCCCTCAAGGAGTGGATGGCCGAGCACCGAATTGTCTTATGCCATTCAACACACTCTTTTCGAACCACGCTATAAGAGATTAATTAATTAATTAATAAAGATTCAGAACTGCTTTTCCCTTCTGAACTTAGTCGTGACATTCCTTGCCGTCAGTGTTGCTCACAGCGACATTCTTTGGCAGACGTTTCCAGGCTATTGCAGTCCAGCCCAGCCCAGCTCTGTTTCTGACAGGCAGGAGAAGAGCAGCAGGAATCCCTTGGGAGCAGGTAGGAACCAGCACCCACCTCAGCTGAATCTTGGACTTTGTACCTTGGACCTCAAATATTTTCGTCAGGATTAAGCCCTGCTCATACATACTCCCCAAATTAACCAAGGTGATTTTTCTCTTTCCCAAATGCCGATGATTATCTCTGCAGAAACCCCCAGACTTCAGTAAACAAACCCTTGATTAAGAAGGATCCATCAGGTCCCTTGGAAAGATCCCTCCCACTACAACAATATGCAACAAAAATTTTAAAGACTTGGAAAAAAAGCTGTGTCAAGAGCAGCCTTCCAGATCATGCTGGAGACTATGCCAAAACCTGAATTTGTCAGAGACTAAGGAAAATCTCTCTCAAATCTAAAACCATTCTATGTTACTTTGATTTTGATTTTATGATTCTATGATTCTCTAAAGGCCCCTTCAAACCCAAAACATTTTATGTTTCCATGATTTAGTAGAGCTAAAGGTCCTGGTATACTTAAATTCAGGCATGAAGGACCCATGCTGTCACTACACATATTTTTATTTATGCATATACACGTATATATATGTCCTAGTTCTAGAGCTTAGGCTATGCCTAAATTTGGGAATTCCCAGAGCCAGAGTCAGGGTACAGAACCTGGCTTTGGAGCTCATTCTTCCAAATTTCTCCATTCCCAACCAAGTCTTTAGGCCAGACAAAGTAGTTTCCCAGCCGTGTTCTGGGAGGTAGCAAGAGCCAGGGACCATTCCCTTGTATGAACCTGGATGTGAACAGCTTGTTTTGGGAGCTAGGAGAACTGTGGCTGTGGCCAAACCAAGTCAGGTTGATTCAGTGCCAGGCAATAGGTCCCTGTAGTGATTCTTTTAGCAAGACAAGGTTGTGGGGGGATAGAGGATTTATTAATTATTTTTGAAATCCAAGGCCAGA
The DNA here is from genome assembly GCA_013397865.1 of Struthidea cinerea. Lineage (NCBI taxonomy): Eukaryota > Metazoa > Chordata > Aves > Passeriformes > Corcoracidae > Struthidea > Struthidea cinerea. The sequence goes on along the minus strand of VZTI01001558.1, from coordinate 473,830 downwards.
TCTCAGGTGGTATAAATCAGTATCAGAGCTGTGCTGGTTTACACAAACTGAGCAGTTATCCTGCACCCTTAAAAACAAACAACTGGACAAATGTGGAGCTGCTTATTGTTTTCTTCAACAGTCATTTCACTTCTCCTTTTCTTCCTTCCCTCCATGTCTGAAAGTCTTTACCACTGCACAGTGAAAGCAAATAAACAAGGAAGGTTAAAATCTAAAAGCACTCATCCAAGTTAATTAAGTTCAGCCAGCCTCAACTACATCATCTGGTAAGATCTGGCAAGTGTGTGTGTGTGTGTACATGCTTGCCTGTGTATCTCTTCCTCTCTTCGGGAAGAATCCTCCAAAAGTGCACCCACTTTAAAATCCATTATTTCCATGCCTGGCTGTGAGGGGTTTTGATTCTTTTTTCTATTTGTTTTTATTTTTTTCCCTTGTCTGTTTCTGTTCTTACAGCTGCTTTCATATTTTTCTCCAACTACCCATTATTACATTTTTCTCCTTTTATTTATGATGCCTGATTCCCAGTGTACATTATTGCTGCTCTGTTGGTACTTTATTAAATACGATACAGATACTGGAGTGAGAGTGAGGTTTTATGTCCCACACATGGTGTGTTGTAATTGTGGCATTTTTACTTTCCATTAAGAAGTATCTCCAGGAGGGGAGGATGGGGGACTCGGTTCATTACTTCTATAAACCAAAGAAGAAACCCCAGACAAGCTTGATGAGTTGTTAAGTAGTCTTTAAAGAAGTCTTTAAATCAAGATTAGATGTCTTTCCTAAAGAGACTCCCTAGTTCAGCCACAAGTTAGAGGCCTGATAGAGCAATCACTGCTTAAATCCTGTGTCTTGCAGGAGGGGAAAAGCCAAATTATACTAAAATAATGGTTCTTCTGGCCTTCAAATTTATGAGACTGTAATAAGGAGACAGTGGTTTTAGCTAGACGGGCAAAGACAATGCAAAGCTCTCAACACATTCATGATGAAAATATAAATTTATTTATTTGAATCTTGGTCTGAAGGAAAGAACAATGAACTCAGGGCAAAGTGAGCACTGGCTAAGCGTTAAAAATATGGCCCTGTAGCCCCTTTCTTCCTGGAATCTATCTCAGAGATTACTAAGAATCCTTTTTTTCTGTGTCACCTTTGAATACTTTGAAATTTTAATATATTTTATGTGCTCATTCCCCTGTCAGGGAAGGATTGCTCCTACCCCACCTCTAAACTTCATTATGGACATTTCTGTGCAGTGGTGCTCTGCTCAGCCTCTCAGACTCTAAGCACTGCGTAGGGCTCAGAGACTTTCAGCTGCATCAGTGCTGGAATCCTGGCATTGCCAGAGAACAAGGAATGATAATAAATTGGGGTGAGTCTTTAGGTATTCATTTTTCCATGATGAGCGCCAGCCCGGATCAAAGGCAGATGGAGGTCAGGAGAGCAGACTGCTTCAGGCCATGAAATATCCAGAACCACGATTGTTTCACTGCCAGGCCCCTGGCAAGGCAACACCTCTGCTGGGAACCAGCTCCTCACTGAATTTTGGCCACTGCCCCTGCTTGCCTTTCCTCAGGACCAGTTTGCATCTGAGGACTTTTCCCATGGTCTGTACCAGCTCTGTATTTCCCTCCAGCTCTGGCCTGATCTCAGTAGTTGTCTTTTCTGCCTAAAATTCTGAGAAGGCTTCACAGCTGATGGCATTCACAGAGAGATCAATACCTTCCTGCCATGGTGGGACAATCCACTCTCTTCCACAAATCTCCAAACTGCAACTCCACAGACATATGAAATATTAATATGAAGCTTGGCATGCACTCATAAAACCAGGCAATAAAAATACTAACTGAGCAATCTAAATGATTGCTAATACTGAGACCTTCCAGACTCCAGTGACATGAAATGAAGCCGCAATGAGAAGAGCAGTGGTACCAGTTTGTTGCGGTGGGCTATGGTCCCCGCCAAGGGACATTGAAACTGGCTGGGCAAAAGGTCCAGTGGTTTGATTCCATTGAAATCACTGAGCCCTAAAATGGCCGCTCCTTCTTCCCCCTCAGGCAATTTTGGCGGGAAAAACCGTTGCCTGAGGCAGGAAAGACGTGACACCCGGCCCTGGCCCCATGGCTGCNGGTTTGTGTGCCCCCTCTCCGCCCCCTTCATCCCCGGTTGGTTGTTCCCTCACAAACCCCACCTATGTAACACCCCCACAGCTGTGGCTATTGGTTGTTCCCCGTTGGCACCGCCCTGAGCCGGGGGCTATAAAACCTCCTGTCAGGGGCTCTCGGGGAGGCTTTTGTCTTGCCTTTCCCCTTCAGTAAAGCTGCTCCTGGTTCACCCTCAAGCCTCCCTCGCTGCCTCCTTCCCTCTTTGCGCCTTTACCGTCGGTGGCTGAGGCGAGCCCCTGCCGGATCTCGCCCGACCTCCCGCACACGGACAGCGCCTGTCCTGGCCGGTGACAGCAGCCAAGTGCCTGGCCTCCGACCTCAGGAGCTAGCTGAAGGGTCGGCACCGTGGCACCAGTTGAAAAATTTGGTTAATTTCTCTACTTTTCTTCCACATTTATAAACCTTCCCTGGGAGAATTGTCTGTGTGAGCCAAAGAAGGCAGGAAAGAACAAGCAATGATAATCTTATATTTATGTGCTGCCCTTTTTGTTCACACCTCACTTTGTCACACTTCTTCATTTAGATAAGGACGGATGCACATCTAAGAAATGTAACATTGGAGGAAAAAATAGCAAGAACGTGTCATAAACATCAGAAGTAAGGACTCAAAACATGGATCTCTAGAGATTAGTTTGGTCTGCTGTGCAGTATCCACATAATAGTTGAGGTGGGATGATGGGAATCTGTGTTTGTGGGTGTAGACTGGATTTGTTTGAAACAACTGAGGAGTGTTGAAGATCTTAAAGTTGTTATTATTTAACAGAGTTACTTTGTGCCTTCATTTCATGCTGGATTAGAAGCATGAGAAGAAGGAGTTTTCTACTTTCTTGTAACAGATTGTGAATTTATTTATTAGTATCTTCTATTCACGTGGTTCAAAGGAAAGAAGGAAGGACATCTAACATTGGTATTCCCAAAAAACCTCAAAGTGATAGAGAGATGTTCACATTGCACTGAGAAGGGTCAGAAACTACAAACCAATGTGCAATTGCTAAGTTAAATTGATTTCAGCCCCCAGATGCCTTTGATAATCTCCACTGGCTCCCAATTCCATGGTCCAGAATACAATTTCAATTACATTTGCAACCATATTTAGCCTATCAAACTCAGTCATTTCTTTTTGAGTCATTTCAGTCATCCTTGTGTAATATTGTACAAGTGACTGGAGAATCCATCTTCTTTAGTTCCTTTCCTTTTTATCTCCTTTTGGTCTCCCCTTTCTTCACAGATTCATTCACTTCACATGGGACTCCAGATGAAAACACTTCAAGCACGTGAGAAGGTCTATTTCTAAAAGCTGTATCAAAACAAAAGAGCTCTGGGAATCAGCAGAGGGTACCTGGAGAAGGGAAGGCCAACACCACCTCAATTCCAGCAAAAAAAACACTGCCATTTTTTGGCAGCTCTTATCTTCTTGCACCTTGGATGCTTTCAATAGAGAAGCTTCTGTGTTTGATGCATTCCCAAAGTGTGGGTCTCATAACTCACTCTTTTTACCAAAGATGTGAAAAAGTGTTTACTCAAATAGGATAAAAGCATAAAATAATAGAATACCCTGAGCTGGAAGGGACCCACAAGGATCATAGAGTACAAGTCCTGGCTCTGCACAGGACAATCTCAAGAATTACAAAATGTTCCTAAAATGTTCCAGAAATGCTTCTGGAACTTTGGAAGGCTTGGAGATATGACCACTTCCCGGGAAGCCTGTTCCAGTGCCCAACCACCCTCTGGGTGGAGAACCTTTCTCCTAACATTCAACCTAAACATCCCCTGATACAACTTCAGGCCATTCCCCTGGGTCCTGTCACTGGGACAACCAGGAGTACCTGCCATCAGTGCTGCCTCTTCTCTCCCCCTCATGAGGAAGCCACAGATCATGAAAAAAAAGGAAGTTTAACAATGGTTAAGCGTTAAATTTTTTGGTTCATGTAAAAATCCACCGAGGACCCCAAAGCAGACAGCAATGAGAGCTCCAGATCCCACTGAAATGACGGAAAGTGAATCCAAACAAACTGTACAAACTACTTAGAGGTGGAGGTAATATTCTCTGTGTTGTTGTCAGCCGCTTTCCCAGTTATCAGCAGCAGAGCTGCTGCTGTCTCCTGAATAACGCATTTGTTTATACAGTAGATTGAGAATATTTGTGTGCGCCGCAAACTCCTTGGGGGTATAAACAATGTGTTTCTGAAGAGTTCCAGTGTCATTAGAATAATCAAGACTTGTAGTATGATAAACAGAGTCACAGACACAAAGTACTACACAGGCTCTCGAGTGCGGTGCCGCGTTCCGTGTCAAGTCCTCAGGACGATCTCTTCAAACAGCTTTTCCTGTGGTGCAGACACAGGTTGCTACACGTGTTACAGAGGGACCGAGGGCGAGATGTGGTCATGGTGCATTTTGGATGAGCCCTCATCAGCAGCATGCTGGCATGCAGTAGAAATCTCCTTTTCATTTCAATAGGCCCAAATCCTTTCATTTATGCAAACCACGAGAAATCTATCAAAATGGATGTCCATTTTGTTTATCAAGGAGACCAGACCAAAGGCAAATTCTTATTTTCATATTTTTATATTTTCCTCATAGTCTGTATCAAGGATACTGTCCCCTCTCATCTAAATTATGTCACAGAGTTAGAGAATATCCTAAGTTGGAAGGGACCCACAAGGATCACCGAAGTCCAGCTCCTGTCCCTGCACTGGACATCCCAACAATCCTACCATGCACCTGAGAGCTTTGTCCAAACATTTCTTAAACTTTGGCAAGCTTGAGCCTGTGACCACTCCCCTGGGGAACCTGTTCAGTGCCCAAACACTCTCTAGGTGAAGAAAATTTTCCTAATATCCACCTTAAACCTCTCCTGACACAGCTTCATGCCTTGAGAGTTAATTGTGTCTATGGCACTGTGAACATAAAATGTGAACCAGTTTGGCCTGGAAATTTCAGCATCACAAATGCTGTTTCTGTGGTCTTGTGACAGCTTTAATTTTGTGACACTCCTTTTGAGCACAAAAGTTGCCAAATAGCAAGAGGGATGTGCACATCTCTGGAAGTGTCCAAGGCCAGGCTGGACAGGGCTTGGAGCAACCTGGGATAGTGGGAGGTGTCTCTGTCCATGGCAGAGGTTGAAATCAGATGATCTTTAAAGGTCCTTCCAACTCAACCATTCTGTGATTCTGTGAAATAAGGCATACCTCCAGGGATGGCTAAATGTGATTTAATCCTGGTTTCCCTGTCTCATGAAAAGTAGAAATACACACGAAAAAATTGACTACTCTAAAGAAAGCGCACAGAATCTGAAGCTGGCTCATGAAACAATGGGACAAGGAGAGTTACAGTGATGAGCAGCTAACAAAGTTCTGGTAGAAGAGCAGAGACATTACAGGATCTGTGCTTTGGTGACAGCCACAAATATAAGGAGTTCACCAATTCGAGTCCTCTTATTTCAATAACACAAAGTGAATATTACCTCCTAGTACACCAGCTATATCAAGTGAAATTGTTTTCATACTGTCCTGAAGTAGCTGCTATGAGAACAATGAACTGAAAAAGTTCATTATGACAGTGTCATTTTAATATCTTTTCAAATAGTAAGATCCCAAGTGTGCAGCATAACCAAAATTTTCCTTGTACACCCACATTTCTTTGATGCCAATAACTTGCTGACCTGATTAGTGCAGCCATAATGAGTTGGTCAAGAAAGAAGAAAGGAAGATGAGAAGACACAAAATTAGTAAAAACATGCCTAAGGCTTTTGACTTCCTGACTTCAGTCTCCTTCTCACAGCACCGTGATGAGTGACAGAAGTCCTCTGAAGCCTGTTAATTTTATTTTATTCCTTCTGTCCTGTTTTTCCACTTGACTTAATGCAGGTTCTTGCTCTGAAGGTTAAAGATCTCTCTTTAAGTATATTGCATCTGTTCACTTGTAGAAACACCATGTTCTCAAAATTCATGTACGGCCAATGGAGATTTCTCAGTCTCCTGCTCCTAGTCTGTCACTCTCTTCCTTTGCCCCTCTCCCATCCTTCCCATTGTCCACCCAGAAAACAACCAAAAGGCAGCTGTCAAAGAAATTCTTTCAGGAAAGAGTTCAGGTGAATGGGATAGTTCTGCTGTCTTCAGGAAGAGATGTATCCCTAAAAAAAAAAAAAAAGAAAACTTCATCTAGTCCAGGGTTCTTTCTCCAACACCTTCCAAGAGTCGACGTCTGGATAAAAGACACAAAATCCAGAGTAATTTTTCAGTTGGCTTTGTTTTTTTGTTTTGATTTTGTTTGGTTTTTTTACCTCCAAGACTCAAGTATTCCACATCCCACTATCCACCTACCTATATTGCCCAAATTCCAGCTGATTTCTCTTCCACTTTTCTAATATTCAGCATACTTCAGACCTGTTCTCCTTCCTTGATATCATTTAGAGTCATAGAATGGTTTGGGTTGGAGAGGACCTTAAAGATAATTTTGTCTTTATACTCCTTAGATCTGTACCATTTAACCCTTGTGATTCAAACTCTTCCCACAAGTTCCCTTCCCTGGGCCGTTCCATTTCACCTTTCAGGAAAATGCTTCTGCCTTCTCCTCAGCGGCTGAACTATTCTGAGTATGTTTTCTCTCCCAGTCCTTTCATCATGTATGTCTGCAAGAGCAGAGGCCAACAGGCAAAAATAATCTTGCAAATTTGAGATGTAGTCCCCCTGATCTCCCTCTTCACTTGTTTGCACTTGGGCCTGTGTCGGCTTTGAGCCCACACCAGCTGGATGAGGAAACTGAGCAGAAGAAAATCAGCTCCTGTCTCAACTTCAACTACAGCTGCACACCGATATAACTATTTAGGATGCTCTGGCTGTCATTAAACTGAACTAAACAGGTCCAGGGTACATTTCTGACCCTAAATCATAGGCATTGCTAAACTGCTAACACATTCCCTGCTGTGATTTTGACTTCTGCTAATTCAGGCAAATGAAACTGTTTCCTGCTCTTCAAATCTGCAGGCACATGCAACCAACAGTAACCACCTAATTTGACTTTCCCAAATATGTAGCCTGCAGGATTTCACCCAGAGGAATGCATCTTGTCAGAAGAGGTTTCATTTGAATATTTGCACTGCCTGAATGACAGTGTTGTTCAAAATAATGGATAAAATAAGAGTTAATGTGAAGGCACGACAGGTTTGGGATTTTTTCCCTATTCTGCATATCAACAAGATTTGTTCCGGACAAAATATGTCATCCTGTGTCTTAGATTCCACTTTTCTTAGAAAATTTCATCTGGTCTAAAGTACTCATATCCTTCCCCTATTCCTGCTATTTATGTACAGAGTAGGAAACACATGTGAGCAAACTCCTATAAGAAATAAACAACAAAACAGAAAAAGAGTTTCAGAGTGGAGAATGGGGAAAAGGGAGAAAATTTTGCTCCCTCATGTTCACTTTGGCCAGTGGTAAAACGGCTGCACCGTCCTTTCAATTAGACAGCTGCTGCACCAGCTCCTATGCATAAAAGCTGTAGAGCTAAAGAAGTTTGTGCTGACCTAAATTCCCGTTGTGCTGTCACCAGCTCCCTGCATTATTGACACAAGATGATTCTCTATGCTTTCCCTAATTTCTGCCTTGCCATCCCTCCATTACTGGTGGTATGTCATTTGCTGCACAGATGTTTCTCCCAAGCCATTGCAAGGTTATTTTTCAAGTGACTTCTTCCAGCAGATGTTCCCCAGACCCCAGGTGTGTGTGTTGTCCTCTCCACTGAGCTGAAACTCAGCGATGCGCTCGACATATTGTGGTGCCGCTGCCTCTTTGAGCTGCAGGGTCCATGGCAAGGCACAGCCCTGACATCTCTGCTCCTGCCAGGCTGCTTGGTGACACTTTCCCTCAGCAGTCAGCCTCCCTGCTCCGCTCCTGGCTGGTTACAAACTCACTACCTGGGCTGCACAAAGCAGCTCACTGAGCTGCCTGAAATGAACTTGTGTAAATGCATGTGCCCAAAAAGAAGAATTAATTTCACCTATTATTCAGCCAGCCAAGTTCTATTTCCCTGTAGAAACAGAGAGAAAAGACAGATGCAATAGCTGAAGGACATTTATAAAGCAATGTTTTGTATACAAGACCTTCTTCTTCCTGGCACCTTGGGAGTCAAGGTCATGTAACCAGGTACTGTAGGAAAGCTGGATAAACCACTGAGCTCTTTCCCCCAGAGCCCATAATCCAAGTCCACATTAGCAGATGACTAAATATAGGTATTTGTCCCTGTCTTCCTCTGCAATCCATGTTTTCCTGTGCAGTTCAGATGCTTTCCTAGCATTCATCTCTTGGCATTAATTTAACTTTTTTTTCCCTAAATATCACAGGGGTGCAGACTGGCTCGCAATGACAGGCCTGTTTGGTTCAGCTAATATCTGGGCTAGCTTTAGCCTCAGGCTATAGAGCAACTCCTTGTGAGCCTTCTGTGAGATAAAATGATAACTAGAATCTTTAATTATTATTATTTTTAAATGGATACTATCTATTGAACTCGAAGAAACAGAAGTCTGTATTTAAAATTAGAGAGAGAAGAAAACCTGAGAGGAAATTTCTTCCCTCCACTCCTTCCCATAATTTCTCCTGTCTGAAATCAGTCTCTCATTCAGGTGGCCATGGGCAGAAGAAAGATGAAACCAAATCCTCAAGAAAACCTCTCTGTTGATGACAATCTTGGGCCATATTAGGAACAGTTAGTGGATGTTAATGTGGTGTTTTTTTTCAAGCTCTCTGTCTCAGATTGGCCCCTTTACGTCATTTCTTCTCATCATGATGAAGGCTCAGCTCTCTCCTCATCCTTGAATCAACAAAATTCAGTATTTTTGTTCCTCACTGCTGAGCCACAGCAGAGGAGAAAGTAGCTTGTGTGTTTACTGCCAGGCAAGCCTGCAGAAGTGAGACCAAGACAAATCTCCTGCCAGACGTTTTGGCTACATCTCTGCTTGTCAGCTACGGAAGTGTCAGGATCAGCTCTCCATCCCCGAGGCCAGCTGGCACAATCCAGCCATTTCCTTAGTATTAAACAACCTCCCCTCCAAAATAAAATAGCCAGTTCCAACCTGCCTATCGGGGACAGTGCCTGGTGCGTGCTGGCTCCGGAGGTATGCCTGGGAATTGTTTGGGATAGCGCTAGCTACCACGGATTGGCAGTGTGCCACAGACCATATGACTAGTCCCAAAGTCTGTCAGATTCCAGAGTTTACCTCTGTGCCACGGTGCTGGTTTGTTTATTGGCACGAAGCCCATGTAGATGTGCACAAATCCATGGCTGGACCTGATGATCTTACAGGTCTTTTCCAACCTTAAGGGTTCTGTGATGCTATACACACACACACACATACACACACACACACACACACACACAGACGTGTACATTTGCCAGGGAGAGGCATGTGAAATTTCCAAAGCAATTCCAGCCACAGCCTCATCCCCTTCCCACCATCTTGTGGAAGTCACACTGCTTGAACATGGGTGAGCAGTTGCTTTTACAGGCAAGATTTGCCTGTTGTTGACTGCTTGATTTATTTTTTGATGATTTTTTTTCCCTTGTAATTCAAAATATTGGTGCCTACTGTTTTTCAAAATCTGTTCTACATCTTTATTAATCATTATATTTGCAGCTTCCCAGGGAACCTACAGGAAAGATGGAGAGAGACTGTTTACAAGGGTGTGGAGTGACAGGACAAGGGAGAATGGCTTCAAACTGACAGAGCAGGTTTAGATTGGATATTAGGAAGGAATTCTTCCCTGTGAGGGTGGTGAGGCCCTGGCACAGGTTACCCAGAGAAGCTGTGACTGCCTCATCCCTGGGAGTGTCCAAGGCAAGGTTGGATGGGTCTTGGAGCACCCTGGGACAGTGGAAGGTGTCCCTGTTCATGGTCAGGAGGGCTGGAACAAGATGATCTTTAACATCCCTTCCAGTTGAAACCATTCTATGATTCCATGATTATGACATCTGGAACAATGAATGTTTGGAAGTTAAGCCAGCAGGAACCAGGAGAGCCTGAATACCAGTGCTCCGCCATGAGCTATGACTTGACCTCCCTCAGGCACATGCAGGTGGGGAAGGGTAATTAACACCTGTGTAGAAAGGTGCAGACAGGTGCAGACTTGCATTTTAAACTGTCCTTACATGAGCCAGCTGCTGCCTGCAGTCTGATGGACACCAGCATGACCTGAGACTGCATTTCCATGGCAGCCTAAGCCAGCCTGGCTATATCTGTGCTAAAAAAGCCCACCATGACCTGAGTAGAGGCATCAGTCTTTGCCCCTTTTCACCTCTATTGATCCACTTAGCACAGCTGCTATGGTTTTGATCCAAGTCAACCAGCACCCTCAGTGCCTAGTCATAGTCCAAGGTTAACAGGAAAGAGGGATTTGCTTCAGTAAATTTATTTTTTTTTGTGTGGTAAGACTTCAGTACAAGCAGTGTCTTGTCATGTGGCTTTGGAATAACTATGGAATGGAATGGTTCTACCTATTCATGGGTGTAAATATTGCTGAAACACGGGCTTTGTATGGTTCTGTTTGGATCTCCCTGTCACATGTTCCCATTCACCTTGACTTGGGTAATCCAAATGTGGGATTGGGTGGTCTGACTGAAAAGTAATCCAAGACAAGAAATATATGAAGTTTTAACAACACATTCAACCTTTTTTTTTTCAGTTGAAGAAGAGAGAACAGGTCTGTACACACATGAATAGGGAAGAACATGGAATCATAAAACCATAAAATTATTTTGGTTGGAGGGGACCTTAAAATTAATCTATTTCCAACTCTTCTGCATGGGCAGGGACATCTTCCACGAGGCCAGGTTGCCTCAAGCCCCATCCAACCTGGCATTGAACGCTTCCAGGGATGGCATCACTCTGGACTTGGATTAATTTAACCTTTCCTGGATGTGGGGCTTGACTATAATAACTGAACAGCCACAAAGATCCTGTGAGAAGTGTTCACTGCATCTACCAGTGGCTTTATAAAGAATAAAACTTCCTTTGGACATCCTCCACCAGCCTAAATAAAATCACACATATTTTTATGGCTAGATAAGCACAGCTTTAGGTTCTGGCTAAACTGCCTTGCTCTTCATAATCACAAGGTTTAACATTGCTTCAAGGGTTCAAGATCTTGCTTGTGTCTGTCTTCCACAACTGTTGTACATACAAACAGAGAGATAGAAAGATATATTAATTTTAAGAAATTCAAGTTCTGCTCTCACATACAAATATACACCCAAATATGCATCAGTTTAAAAACATTTTTGAAGTGTATTTATAAATGTAAATATACATCACAAGTATTTAAAACACCAGGACTGAAATCTTTCCTTAAGCAAAGTGCCTCCCACTGAAAGGATACTAAGAGAATGATGGGAAAATGGACAGCATTTTAAACGGAGGGTTTGAGTCCCTTGGTTTGTTATATTTGACTAGAAACCACATTAAAATACAGCCAAGTGAAACGATCCAGGTGTTCTAAGAAACTCTCGGGCTCACAGGAGAAGAAATAGGAGAAAGGAAAGGGATAGAACAGATACTTATTAGAAGAAAAATATGTTATCATTATTATTTTACTATTACTATTAATAATAAATGCTACTACTTCCCACTACTAATTTATAGCAATCATATACAAGAGCAGAATTAAATCAGCTCAGTCAAAATATCAGAGCAGGAAAAACAGCTCTATTTTTAAGTCACTACACAAATATGTCTTTGGTGTCTTCACTTTTCCCCTTTCCCAGGTCTTCCATAAATAAATAAATAAATAAATAGTTTCATCTATTCTTAGATTTTTAAGGCCAGAAGGGACCATTACAATCAACTTTCCTGAAGACAGACCTTATAATTTTATTCTTACACCTGGCCCATAAATTTTCTGAGCTACACTCTACCTTTCAATCTGAAAATTGTTCTGATTTAAGCACTTCAAGCAATACACAGTCCCCTCTATTCCTGGGTGAGTTGATTTGATAGTTAATTACGATCATTGATAAGCATTTTGTTGTTGTTTACAGTCTGAAGTCACCTAGGCCCAACTCCAGGGATTTTGGGTAGCATTTTCTGCCAAATCACAGAGCCCTCAGCCCCCTATAAATAAGTCATGTCCATCTGCAAAATCTTTGGCCTTTTTTTCTAGTTCCTAAAATCACATTAATTTTGTCTCTGTATTTACTCAGGCTTTTAATTTTACAACATCCAGCACTCTTTGAGCAGTAAAGAAGTCAGTTTTGTCCAGAAAGGTTATGGAGTTCCCATCCCTGGAAGTGCTCAAGGCCAGATTGGGCAGGGCTTGGAGCAACCTGGGATAGTGGAACCTAACCCTGACTCTAACCCATGGCAGGGGTTTGGAATGAGATGATATTAAGGTCCTGTCCAACCCAAACCATTCTATGATTCAATGTTACAAAATATCTATAAATCCATGAAAACTCACCAGGCTCCCCATGGAAGCATTGGATTCACCATCCCTGGAACAGTTTAAAAAAAGCACATGTATGGGGCATTTTCTGAATCTTTGCTCGGCATGCACAGATCACAGAAAGAAAATGCCTGGATATTTTAAAAAATTTCTTTTTGAAGGCTCCTATAAAGTGAGAAGGTCCCTTAACCATCAGTTCTTCCTCATGCTTCCCCTAAAACAGTGGGAAAGAAAAGAGTATATGTTCAACTTGAACCAAAAATTTGAAGATTTCATGGGGAAAATGTCTAGCTCTGTGCTTTTTTTGAGACCCACTGAGAAGAATTTAGCTTTGGAAGCTTTGGAAGGACCATTAACACCACAGGAATTAAAAACCACATATACATTTTTGCAGAATGCCAACTGTTGATACCAATTTCAACACGTCCATAAAAGTCCTAGTAGTGTGTGAAAAATCCCTTCCATTGCCACAGAAGGGATTAATCCTTTCCAACTTCAGCAACTAAAATTTTATTTCGCTTGAGTCAGTCTTTTGGAGATGAGGTGAACACCCTCACAAGGGTGTTTGCCCACCCTAACATAAATTTCTGAAAGGGATAAGGTGAAACAGTCTCTGGAGGAACACTTCTTTTACCTTTTCAATAGCAGGAACCTAATTAGAGAGTCTAATTTAGCCTAAATGGCTGCAATAGCAGAAATTAATCTCATATCTAGCGCTGCATATTCAGTGGTGACTTAAGTCTGTGTATTTAACCTCAGATCAGGCTGCAGAACAGGCTGAAGTCATCCACTGTGTGATATCAGTAGTATTAACAATAATTAGTATTATTGTGTGTTACATAAGAACAGCAATAATAGTAATAGCTAATTATTAGGGATACCATTGTCTGAAATGAGTGAAAAAAGCCCATTAATAACAGAAAAAACTACAAGAATTATTTTACAGAAGGCAAACCCAGCTGAAAAACAACTCAGCCAGCTGAACAAAGAACACTTACAAGATTGAGGCTGGCCCCAGTGCAAATTATATGATAGCATCTTCTGATTACTGTGTGTCTGACACAGTTTTAGCCTAGGATACAATCTGTCATGCTGGATTGCCACTGTGTGTTCTACACCAGGGAAAAATATATATCAGTAAAATTTACCATCTGTGTCATTATATGACTACATAAATTTCAATCTGAGCATATTTGTTAGTTTTAATTCCCAGATACATTTTTTTGTCACTGAAGCTGTTATTCATGTTAGCTTTTGTTGTATAAATCATACAAATTCTTTAGTGGTCTTCTTCAGATGTCAGAAAAAAAATTCGAAACCTGTAATATTTGTCAGCTCGGGATCAGGGAGTACAATACCTTTACCTTTATGATTTTTTTTAAGTCCATCCTTACAATTAAAACTGACACCAAAAGGTCAAGGATCAGGACACTTATGGTGGGTTAAAGCTTAGCTAATCACTCCCTCTTTCTCTCCCTCTCATTATGTCACGCTTTCTGATGGGTTTCCATTCCAGAAACACCATTTGATGAACCTTCCCCATGCTCTCACGCCTACCTGCGAAGAGACGTGGGCTGCACCGTGAGGAATGCGGAAAAGTCAGTGGAGGTTTAATTGGATTAATCTCTGTGTTCTGCAGATATACTGGTAACTCTCATGACAGCTCAGCTAACACGATAATGTGCAACAAAGGGATCTGGTATTCAGCAGGGTCCCACACCTTAGCTGGGGGGGATACACCTGGGGTAGCCTCAGCGTGCAACAGAATAACAGGCAGCTGATAACAGCCCTGCTCTGATATTGTCACAAATTGCTGGGTCTGAGGAGCATTTTTTGATTAAACTCGTGCTCCAGTTTGGTGTTTCAAAGGGATGGCTTTCAGCTACAAGCTCCTGCCAGGCACGAGCTCTGCACAGCACCTCATTTCCGTTCCTGGGAAAAGCAGAATCCCACTGAGAGGTGGTCTGGAGGTGTTGGCACAGCGTCTGTAAGAGTGTGAGGTGGTGCAGGTCAGGAGCAATGCCCAACAGGCCAGCATCATTCAGGGAAAAGCGCCTGCCCTGCTGGTTCCCGGGGATGTGGCCACGCTGGATGGAGAAGGGAATGCCACCCTGGATTCCAGCTGACCCTTTTCCCCACACCCTCGGGCAGCAGGAAGAGACCAGAACATATAAATAGTACAGACCAGTGTTCCTACAGACACGAGCCTGCGGGTTGGGAAGCCTTTGCCACAAGAGCAGCCCTGTCCCATGGGGTGACAAGGAATGCATCTTATCCTGCTACGGACCTCTTAATCCCAGACATTTTTCTCCTTAAAGCAGCCCTTAATGAAGATACATCTGTGCTGGTCTTCTTGACCTTTGCAAAATCCCATGACAGCAACCCTACAAAGCAAAGGTTTTCTGAAGTCCTCTCCCTTCCTGAAGGCATGGGACTCAATTCCAGATTAAGTCTGCCACTTCCCTGACTTTACTGGTCTGCCTCTGATCCGTCAAATGGATTCGCTCTTTTTTACTTCAAAAAGTGCTGACTCCATCTAAACACAGTGTCCAGTTTCATTCCAGTCCTTTGCACACCTACCTGAAGAGCTTGATAAAAGCAAAACAGGCTAATTCAAATGACCCGATTTCATTGATGTTTTACAGGTTTCAGCTCCCCAGATTCTGATGAAGTTCATATTTCTGTGAGCTGAAAAGATTCCCTACATGGTTGCCTTCTATTGGCGCCCATGAATAGTTAAAATGTAGTCCACTCATCAAATCCAGAGAGTGTGAGATTCATTCATCTCACTTTTGGAAATGGAAATAATACATATATAGAGTAATTATGGTCTTTACATATGGTCAACACCTGTCTGGATGGCTTTGAACACCTGCTGACAGTCATAGGATGGGACAAAGACTTCACGCTTCTGGACCAGGAAATGGAGGCCAGAAGAGATGTCACCTCTGGAGGTACCCGTCTTCCTCCCTTGTTTATAGTCTAAGATTAATTACTTGGACTAGCTGCCTAATGTTCCTTCCCTTCCTTTATATTTTGCACCTGAATGAGGCAATTTTCCCCTGATATCAGTTCCTCCAACCAAGAAATACTCCCACTGGTCACTACAATGAAGGTAAAGTCCTATTTTAGCTCCCCAGACCATACATTTTGGGGATCAGTGATCCAGGTAGCAGCTGTAAAAGGAGTTAAAGTATGATTCCTATAGGTGCACAGCTTTGTCTTTATGCTGTTGTATAAGCACTTTCTAAAAGATGAAAGATGAAAAAAGCAGGCATTGAAATCAGATCCCTTCTTTATTTCTGGATCTCAGTCTGTGTTCCTCTCTGAGGCTCAGTGAAACTGATCAGGTGTTTTGATGACAAGTTAAATGCAAGTTAACCAGCACCAGAACCGGTTCTTTGAATGCATTTGCTGCCTTTTACCCACATAATTTATTAGTTTCTTTTAACCTCCAACAGAAGATGATCACATATCAGGGATCACCCACTGAAAAAAGCCCCTTTCATGTGTTAATTCCCAAAAGGAATGGTTTAGAAGAAGATCGATCACGTGGGCCAAAAACAGAACAGGCACCAAACTACCATTTTAACAGGAATAACCAAGATCCTTTTCCCATGTTCATAGATTAGCACTTTTTTACTTCCCCGTGTAGATGTAACTGTATATTCACTATCATGTTATAACCCATTCGAGTCTCTACAGCATCACTGCATAAATAATTCCCATCTCATGCGGATCCCAACCCTACCTGAGCAGCCATTCCTATTGCTGTGACTCTGCTTAAGAGCAGGCTGTCATGTTCTCTGAGACATTCCAAATCCTCCAGCCTAGAAAAGACATCAAGCTTCTTTCAGCTCTGTGCCCCTGCTACTTTCTCAGCTTTAGTGAACCTCTCATGGCTTCTGGTCTCATGTCCTTTGGGACTTTCTTAATCTTTTCTCTAGCAGTTCTCCAGTTCCTGCCTCAGAGCTTTTTGTAATAACTTCTTATCCGAGAAGAAGTTTTCCTGTTGTTGTTGTTGAACTCAAAATCCCCCCAACGTACTAAAACATAAATGTGTGCTATCAGCTTAATGTAAGCCATAGAATATCAATCATAAATTCATAGGATAATTCAGATTGGAAATAACTTCTGGATACTGCATGGCACAAACAACCATCAACACAAGCCCAGCTATTAGGTTGGTTTGGGTCATGCCCAGTCCTTGTGTCTCAGATAGTTCTTCACCCAGAATAATTCTGGTGAGTATCCACTCTCTGGGTTAGAATACAAAGGCATGTGAGGGATTTGCCCCATGACAGGAATTTATTGAAGAAGTTAAGGAATTAA
The DNA here is from genome assembly GCA_013397865.1 of Struthidea cinerea. Classification (NCBI taxonomy): domain Eukaryota; kingdom Metazoa; phylum Chordata; class Aves; order Passeriformes; family Corcoracidae; genus Struthidea; species Struthidea cinerea. The sequence goes on along the minus strand of VZTI01001558.1, from coordinate 456,906 downwards.
TAACACTGAACAGCACTGAGACAGAAGGCAGCACTTGCTGGCCAGAGAACTGCAACCATTTTGAGACTGCACATTAGTCATACATATGGATTTGATTATATGTAAACTTGAAAACTGTTTTACTGCACAGTGAATTGAGACTGGATGCTCAATGGAAAAGAGTGGTGGTGGTGGGTAGGAGATGCTGGCAGCAGGGTTCAATGCATGTGAGACAACACATTTCAGCGCCTGCACTTCCAGGCTTGGATCTCCAATATCCCAAGGGTTTTGATCTTATAGCATGACAGGAGGTGTCCATTTTCACTCCCCCCCTGGAGAAAAGTGACTTGAAAGCACTGGTTTTATAGGGTTGAAAGGGGTGTGCATTTTGCTGGCTTATTTTTTTGATTAACCTTTTAACCTGTACATTAATTGCAAGAGGTGAGCGAGAGGGAGATTTCACAAAACATGAGTTTGGATGGAAATCCTGAACCAAACGAGAGCAGTAGTAACAACTCTTGAGGTTACAGACATCCAGAAATTATGAGCACATTGCACTTTTGGAAAATATATTAGGTGAGGGATAGCTTTATCCCTCGGGTGAGTGTTCAGCTTCTTTAGTGACCCATAACTCAGGACTGTGGCAGGCATTAGCTCTTTACCAAACATCTTCATCCTTCACGGCTGAGACAGAACCCGTAGCATGCAGAGTGTCTTACTTATTCAGCAGTGATTTGAGTCATTTTATTTTAAACACTGACTTGATGTGGTCAGTATCTTGGATGAAGGGAAAAAAAAGGAAAGTGAGGCAGTAGAAGTGTATCTAATTTTTTATTAAATATATCACTGTTGCAATCTGACTTGTACTGTGAGGGGAAATTACACACCATAAAACAGTACAGAGAATGGATCTGATGCATAATACAGGAGCCTGCCAGGAGAAGAAGCCGTGTCACATAAAACTGTAAATATATCCATACAAATTCAGACACATTGGGAAAACAGACGGATTTTTGCACCATGTGTCTTGAATTACAAAAAGGAAAATGGCTTTTTTACCTGCCCTAATCTCCGTTTGCCAATATCAGAGGCCATCCCCTTGACTTTATTATCACGGTCACTGAAACATTAAAACAGAAAAGAAACGGCTTCTGTTGATACACAGGAACACCTGAAACTGCTCTTATTCCCAGGAAAATCCTTGGTTGGTCTTTAACATCTAATGCAACTTTCCTGACCTTTTTTGTTTAGGCCAAACTGCCAGAAAAACAACAATACTTCAAAGAAACCCCAGTATTAGTTTAAGTTCTGAGGGAGGGTAAGTCATTTTTGGTTAACACATCAGTCTTAGGAAGATGTCTCTGTCTAAAACATATAATAATGGATTATACATGTTATAATATATATATGGTATAATAATTCTCAGGATTTTCTGAATTGGATCTTTGGAGGGAAGTTTTTAATCAAAGCTTCTTAGAAAACCTTAATATTATCAGTGAATAATGAAATTTCTCATACTTTTATTTTTTGGGATGGTGCACATGTGTAAGGAAAATCTATAAACTGAATATATATGACCATAATTATTTTTTTCTAGCTTAGAAGACTCTTCGATTCAGAATAATATATAATTTACTTTTTACAAGTTTAAAATTAATTTGTCAGTTTCTTTATTTAAGTAAAACAGTTCAGTTTGTTCAACTCAATGTAAAGATCTAATTTCCTTTTTATTTTCTCAATATATTATTTTCCTCAGACATTTTCCTTTGTACATATATCAGCAAACTGCAAAAATCCACTGGCCAGCCCTAGTTTTGTGGCCAGTCCACATTTTTCTGACTTTAGACTTTACAGAGTTCTCTCACTTTTCAATACTTTTCAATTATTAAAATATTTTAATTATTGAATTGTTTAATTATTTTAAATTATTGAATTTAATCGTGAACACTTGAAGATCCTGTGACTTCCATTACAGGATTGGGAAATACATTCGGTATTTTAGGTACTTAAATTGTCCTTTTGCATAGGTAAAGTACCTTATCTGATAGTTTATCTCTCAGATCAAGGCATCAAAGCTTGGTATCTGTAATTAACACAAGCGTTTCAGCAATTAATAAAAAAATGCCATTTTTTTTTTCCTGGTAAACTTTTTTAAAGCATTTTTACCTCTAAATGTACTCTCAAGAGTTGTCTGTTTTGAGACAGAAAACAAACCAAAGCAAAGGAAAAACAACAAAACAAGCTTGTTTTGACAGTGGAAAACAACGTTTTTTTTATTATTCAATGAGATGAATATTTTCCATAAACATTCTCGCTCTGAACAAAGAGCCAATTTCCATTCAAAGCTGTTTAAAGAAAAATGTTCAGAGCAGTCTAAGCAGCCTTAGGTGACTGCGTTTCACTGATGGGTGAAGCGAATGCTTAAGAGATGTCATGTTCAGAAAGCTTTACAGGATCCTTGGGAAAGGCAGTCATTTGCTAAATATTAGGGTCTAGTGTTTAATATTATTTTATCTCTGCTTTTTTCCTTTCCTTTTTATACGTCAGAGCCATATAGAAGGAATATGCACATATATGCGAAATCTGCTGGGTTCAGATCATGCTGGGACTGGGCAGAAATGGAATATCTCAATTTATCTTTTAAGAGATAAACACGAGCTGGATAGATCAGTTATGACACTGTCATATCAACAACAATCGAGGGGCAGCAGAAGATAGGGGATCTTTAATTTCAAGTGATTAATTTCAATGGCATGCAGACTCCTATTAATCTTCCTTACACTGCCTGTCTTCCCTGGCCTTAATCTCACAAGCACTAAAGTTCATCTCTAGTTTACTCAGAGAGGCAGCAGAGCTGGGACTGGGTGCAGAGAGCACAGACCTCTGCTCAGGAAAATTTAACACCTGAAGAAAAGTCAGTCAGCCTTATCACTTTCAAGAAAATCAACCTTTTTTCTCCTGAGACAATAAGGATAAAGGATTCCTGATTTATGTGATCCAACCAGCAGTAAATTTCTGTCCTGGTAGAACAAAATTTGCTGGGGTATCATTTTTTCAGAATAATTCCGCGGTCACAATGTCAGTGTCTCATGGCTTCTACATGACATCACTAATCATAAAGATAATTTTCTTGCAGTGAAATTAACTGTAGAACGTTGTAAAAGAATAAGCCACAATAAGTCATATATAAGGTGTAAATGCAGTGAAAGAAGTATGATATCCCACCTTCTCCTCACCAGTATCTCTAGGTGGATGCATTTTGCCCTACTAAAAGTCCAGTTTTCAAAACCTGAAGTGAGAGAGTAAATCCGCATTTTTTGCTCCTGTACTCTTCTTTAGCACCAGTTTCTGGAACTGGCTTGTTTTACCAATGAACCATTTTGTCTGTCAGCTTAGATTAGGTCAAATTAGTTCTCATTTCAATAACTGACAAAGATCATCTTTGACAACATCAGTGACCTCACATGTCCTGACAAGGGCACATAGTCAAAGTCTGTAGAAAAGGAAGGAAAGTTTCATAAATTGTGTGCCAGAGGAATGTTAGTATTAGGAGAACACTTAGGTTCTTCTTTGGATATACTAAACCCTGAATGAGAGCTTTGTGTTTTCAACTGTACTTCATATTTGGTTTGAAGATTAATAGGTAGATAGATGGATAGACAGGCAGACAGAAGAAGCAGGAAGGCAGACAAAGATGAGATAAACAGGAAAATAAGTACTAAATTCATTAACTGCTGTTGCATATGTCCTGCATGTCAAGGATTGTAACTACTTTAAATCTTTTTTTCACCATTACTGACCCAAAATACAGGTGTATTATTTTAATCAGAAAATATGTATGAAGTCAGTTTAGGCTTCCAAAGTCAATCCCATCATATGGTGGGATGAAACAGTCTGGGAGTTGTGGATGTATAGAGGTACTTTTCTCAGTTGAAGAATTTATTACTGATAGAATAGAAATCCTTTAAGTTGAACATCTCAGTTTCTATACTGAAGTAGAATTATGGGAGTATTTTTGCAAGGTGAAATCCAATCTCGTGCACATGCCCTTCTGAAGAGTTCCAAAGAAGTTTGTGTCACGTCTGTGGTACAAAAGCCTTTGTACAGGACCCATTCATGAGGGGTAAATGTCATTTCCAATAGGGTAAGTTGCTCAAGGAGGCAGAGGAATGCCTATCATTTCTGTTTCTCCTGACTAGACCTGACATTCATCTGGTGGTGTCAGGGATGGTTTAAGGATATGCAAGAAGAAATGCATCTTCTGTCCTCCCATCATTCAAACAAACAGAATGCCCAATAATCCCTTAACCAAGAAGGTGCTTCATAGCAAATGTGATAAAGTCCTCAAAATAGGAGGATTTTAAGAAAAAGGTTTTTCTTATATCTCAGTATAAATCCAATTTTTTGTCTTCCCTTTGGAAAGAACTTACATCTCCAAAATTTTCAACTGTTAACACTCAATTATTTATATTTTTTCTGCCTCTCATATCCCATCTCATTTTTTCAGGGTATATGAAGGGATTTCTGCTTCCATTACTAAGACATGGTTATCTCAGGTTGGAATAATTGTTGTGTTCCATAGAAGTCCTAGAACACTAGCATTAACAAATTTGCCTAAAAAAGATGATATTGTATCTAACACAAGCTTCAGGATCAGTTATAAATGTTAAAAGTTATCTTCTCTTAGTTTTCTTTGAAATCTGGAAACTAAACAATTAAAGAGTCCAAATGTATCCCAGAAACATTGTCACATTGATTAAAGGTTAATTATTTTCAAATGAGAATTAAAAATATGGCTCTACTTGCATGAATGTATGCAAACTTCATAGAAGCATTTTATTATGCAGTGCATAATACAAAATGTAATGAAAATCCAGCACAGTTTCATGCTGCAGAAGAGAGATTCATCTACTTTGTGCTTAAGACCAGGTTTGCATGGGTTGAGTTAGTAGTGCCTTTCTAATTTAATCATGCCACTTATTCCTGACACCCCAGACTTCTAATATTTGTGTCTGATTTCTAGTTCACATATAATTGTCATATATCAAAGAACACAGCTTGACAATTCTCTGCTCACGAGCCTGGATCTTTAATATTATGAGCTTGGATCTTAATATTAAGAAAATATTAATATTCCAGAACTAATTGCAGAAATTGTGTATTCTGCCCAGTAATTAACATAACTCCTACTGATAGAGATCTGATTGCTCACCACCTTTGAACGAGCATCCAAGACAAGGTTACAAACTTCCCTATCCTTGGAAGTGTTCAGGGCCAGGTTGGAGGGGGCTTGGAGCAGCCTGGTCTAGTGGAAAGTGTCCCTGCCCATGACAGGGGCTTGGAACAGGCAAGGTTCCAGTTTCAAGGTCCCTTCCAACCCAAACCAGTTAATGATTCCATGGTTTACCACCTTACACACATCATTGAATATTACAAGAACAATTCTGTAAAAAACTTAGGAAAGAGATTGCAATACACAGAGTTTCACATTCTTTTCAGCTGGTGCCTTCAATTTGCTGTGAATTTAACTGGTTTTTGCTTTTTACTATTTATATTCTGAAAGTGCATGTGGCACCCAGAAAAATGTTGACATGTAAATTATTAATTAGGCTAAATCACTTATCAGATTTTGATACATTTGGAGATTCCTTTCCTTTTCCCAATTAACCCATGAACCCCTTAACTACCACTTCATTAAGTAAACAGGAGGGCCATGTAAACCAGTTAATATTTATTAACAGTGTTGTGCCAATTAGTAAGGAATATATTTTTCCTAGGCAGGGGCCAAACAGCCCTCAAGCCTTCTTTTGTGTACCCTTGGTTTCATTTGGATAGTGGAAGTAGCAGGTGTTGAAGGCTAAGTGTTGTATGCAATTTGAGGCTGTTGAAGTCTACTGATTAGGTGACCGCTCCAGATGGAAATTCTCCGTGGAAGGCAGGATTCCTTCCTTTTGGTCAGTCTGTAAATCGTATTTTTGGTAGTAATATTCTTGCTGAAGTTTGCTGCAATGCACATCAACATCTGTTTATCCCAAACAGGCACATTTTGAAATTATGATCTTCACGATAAAGGCATGTACACAAAATATTGCATAAAAGGGCTCAGTGCCTCTGACAAAGATCAAATAAAACTTGGTTGGTTGATCTGTCCATGCCTATAGGGTATTAGTGATTATAATATTGCGCTTTAATGGACTATGGACCCAATTTACATAACATTTACATGTCATCTACATACTCTTTATGGAGTAAAAACCCAGTGATTCAGACAGAAAAAATATCTAAGACATATAGATGCATTCTTCAAACTTACTTCTTTTGTACTTTTCAGCTTGAAGCTGAGAGTTTTGACTTTGTTTGTTCCCTCTGGAACACAAAAGCAGAGCAGAAGGATCGCTGCAGCCCCACTTCCAGTACTCTCAGTGGGACACTGGCCATTAAATGCCCATCAAACTCAACCAGCATTTCATTTGCACGGAAATGGCTCTTTAAATAAAAATATGAGTGTATTAAAATGTTCCCTTTTCTGAGAAATTTCTACTTTTCTGTGTTTCCTACCTGGAGAATATTTGGCATGGTCAAATACAGAGATTTTGAAATGTCTTCACAATAGTCCTGTACTTCTGCTCTGCACTTTGGGAAAATGGAATGAGGATGACAAAATTGTGGCTCAGCTACAGTGTAGGCTTTCTACATGGAGCTGCCAATCACAGAGAACATTTAGGAATTTCTGTTCAAGAGAGAAATGTCAAGAAACCCTTTATTAAATTCCTGGCAACTCTTGCTCATTTATGGCTTTGGGAAGGAATGACCAGATGTCCTAAAATTCTGAGATGCTCAGTAATGTTCCAGTGCTGCTGCCTTGGCCCTGGAGGCGTGAAGCATGGGAGGAATCCACAGAAGCCACTCAGAAGCTCTGCAAGGCTACTCAGTCTCCTCTGAGCTAAAAATAAAATGGGCACCTCAGGGCAATGTTTTATGTTTTAATCAACCTGCGCATCTATAATAGCTCTGATAATAGCCAGAAAGCAAAAATGTCAAGGCCAAAGGGATACCACACTAACCAGGACACGTCCTGTGCCCAGGATGAAGGTCCATTCAGTTATAAGCACAAAACCATAATATTTTTAGGATTCAGACAGGAACAGATAATTTTTGATCCTAGGCCTTCCTGATCTGTGTTTGGGACCAGTACGTTTTATGAAATATCTGAAGCATTGCAGCCCTTCTGTTGGAAAAGGAGCAAGAAGAAAGGAGAAAGGAGAAAGAAAAAAGAAGAAAGAAAAAGAAGAAAGAAGAAGAAATAAAAAGCAAAAA
>VZTI01001558.1:422326-443816 GCA_013397865.1 Struthidea cinerea | reverse complement strand
TTTTTTTTTTTTTTGATTGAAAGCTCCAACCAGCTCCGCCATGAATAAACAACAGAAATGATAAAAGCACACGGGTAAAGGAGAATAGAACAAACAAAAGAGAAAATAAAGGAAATTGCATAAATTCAAATGAGACCATCAGGATGGAAGCAGAGTTAATTACCTTGTTTTCTGTCTGAAGAGCAGATTTGGTAGTTGTTCTTCTTAGTATTTTTATATCCATGTTTGTTTCTAACATGTTTTATTCTTTGGGCTGATTTATAGATTTTATTGTTATTAAAGAAACAGGAGAGAGAACATTTTTATCTTCTTTTTAATCTTTTTGTCTTCATTCTGTCATGACCAATGTTTCCCAACATTTATTTCACTCTAATAATACAGAGGATGATATTAATACCTCCCACTACTGCTAACTAAACAGCGATATAAATAGCAATAACAGCGCTTCCAAGCTTTTTCTCCAACTTCCAGATCACATTAAAATTCCATCCTTGATTAAGAAAAACCTCAGCAAAATAGCAGCTACATTAAAAGGATAAATTTAAATATTTCTGCCTCATTTTCTGAGGGCTTGTCTTACAACCAGTGGAGGGCATAACCACCAAGTGGAGTTATCCTTGCTGTTGCTCAGATCCCACAATTACCAGTACTGCTGTCAGGGGCCAAGCAAGTCCACCATCTTGATGGTTAAGGGCTCCATAAAGCTGATTATTAGGGAGGTTTCATTTCCTCTGTTGCTGCTCACCAAAATGTTGGGAAAAGGACATTCTATTGGAAGTGATCCATCCCATCCATCTGAGACACTGTTGTTGGGAAAAGAGGAGTAACCTCCACAGGCCATGGGGAGAATTTGGTGTTATGTGCAGAGCTTTTCAGTAAGGTGCAAGATGAGTCTCACATCTTCTACCTTCAAGTGCTTGCATGAAGCTCATCACTTCTCATTCAGCTGAAATACAGCTTCCAGAAAGACACAGATATTTCTTTATTTCAGAATGCACATGAAGATGAATTTATTTGAATTCTTGGCAAGTGGTTCCATAAACTATCTACTGTAGAGGTTATGCGTTCTTGTATTAATTTCAGTTGTAGCTAGAAAGAAATTCTTCCCTATGATGGTGGTAAGGCACTAGCATGGGTTGCCCAGAGAAGCTGTGGCTGCCCCTGGATCCCTGGAAGCGTCCAAGGCCAGGTTGGTTGGGCCTTGGAGCAACCTGCTCTAGTGGAACGTGTCGTGGTTTAGGAATTATATTCTCCAGTTTAGTGTTCCCACTGAAAGCACTCCAAACCACGCACCACTCACTCACTTCCCTCTCTCCTTTCCCCGCACAGGGCTGGGGAGAAATGGAGGCACAAAAGGTGAAGGTCACAGGTTGAGATAAGAACAGTTTACTGGAAACAGCAATGAGGTAAGGAAACGAACAATAACAGCCGCAATACTGTGATGACAGAGGGTACAAGAAAGAAAATGTTACCTCTCAACCCTGAGGAACCCCCCAACAACAGAAAGTACCCGACCTCTCTGACACTACCCTGGCCTGGAAAGAAGAACATGTCCTGTTCCTGGAAAATGGTGTGAGATGATATAGAATCACCTCCAAGTCCTGCTCATGCCCTTCCTGGCTACTGCAAAATTAACCCTGTCCTGGCCAGAACCAGGACAAAGGTGTCCTTGCCTGTGCCAGAGGGTTGAAACTAGGTGGTGCCTTCCCACCCTAATCATTCCATGGTTCTATGATTTTCAGGGGCAGTGACCCCCTACTATTACATCTACATACATTGTCTAAAGCAATAAAGTTTCAATCTCAGGGGAAGCTGTGGCTGCTCTGATAATCCATTTATACATTTCTCTTGTCTTTTTGATCCTTTTCACTTATTTTATCACAGCACTCAGAGGCTCTAATAAGGAACTGAGGTTCTGCTTTGCTATGTGTGGCATGTACATATAAATGGGATCACATTACCACCTTGCAGCACTTGGATAAACTTGATCTCCCTGTGTCTGGCAAATTGACAGGCAGAACCCACTCCTGTTGAAGACAGATCTTTCAGAGTGTGGATGATCCCAAGCAATTAACCTAATCGGTCATAAAATACCAATTCCAAGACCCTAGAAATCTGAATAAAACATTGTGCTTGGAAAAGACCAGTTATTTAAGACCAAGTTCCCACAGAAATATATCATGTGTCAGGCTACATATTTTGGAATAACTTCTCGAGTCTAGCAAAGAGTTCTGTGGTCAAATTTAACAGTCAAAATGTATTCAGGTTATGGTATCAATATCCCAGTAATAACACCAATACCAATTATACCAATAGCTCAGTAATAATACCAGTAACCAAAGTCAGCTGGGATATCCCAGTTTACTCAAATAAAAGCAAAATTGTGCATCTGGTGCCCACTTCCCAGATAAGCATAGGAAGCATTAGAGAAAGGAAGTGCATCGTATTTTGCCCTGAGAAAAAAAAAGTGAAAAACTTTTGGTTTCAAATGAAAACACATGCTGAAATTTCCATTTTAAAATATGCAGGATAATTCTTGTATTCCTATATGGATTAAGTCCCTGTCCTGAACAAGATATCTGTCTGGGATGTTTTATAATAATTTCGCTCTTGGCAAGTTTAGAAATAAGCTCAGGACTTAATTCAGAATTGAGTTCCTAATCCAAATTGGGATTTAAAATATAGAAAGGAAAAGTCTCAGTTTAACCCAGACATGGATGATGTTGCTACACCAACCACCTAAAGTTTTAATGATGTCTAAAGCAAATTGACTGAGAAGATTCTCTGAAAACCTAGCCAATTTTACTTAAATACCTTAAAAATAATTTATATGCTTAACTTCAGGCACAAAGGTTTGAAAACCTAATTGGCTCAGACAATATTACACAGAAAATTACCATTACCCTTTTCTGTCTCTTGCATTTAACAGGAGCCAGAGCACAGACTGAGAAATTTTTTCAAAGTCTGATATAGATTGTAATTGTTGGCTTGCTCTCTGCCGAGGTTTTGGAAAAATGTGCCTGACAGTCATCAAAAAAATTACCAGGAACAGGCTGAGAGTTCACACACAAAAACCAGGATGCTGCATGCTCCTTGCAACACCTTTACCTTAAGTGAAAAGAAAGAAGTAATTGAAACAAAAATATTTGAGTGGACAGGATGGTTTGAAAATATCCCCTGCTCAATTTTCTTTTGGGTGGGTGGAAGTGTTTTGAACAGTTCTAACTTTTTTACATTAGTGAGATATTTAAAGTTTCCACAACTTTGCAAATATTTTTTCATAGTAAGCCATTTACAGGAAATACTTCTTTTATAAAAGAACTGAGAAAAAAAAGAGTTTAATTACATAAAAGCAACACACACAATTCTACATTTCTCATTGAATATGCATGCCACAAGTCTGTAGACGGGATAGAGGCATAAACATATACATAGGTATGTTCTGATTTGATAATTTAAGGAACAATATTAACATCTTAATTTTATTTTTATATTTTATTTTGGTCCTTCACAGAAGCACTGAAGAATTTTCATTTTCCTCTAAAAAACTTCGTAATATTTATTTCCTTCACTTCCTTCCTCACCTGTCTTTGAGATACCTTTACCACCTGCCAGTGAAACTCTTTCAAGATCTGTGATTGAAAAATATCTCAGGGATTTTCAGAATAATATTTGGAAATTTCACCGTGATCCTTATTCCTTCAATATATTTTCCTCTTTCCTTCAGATTTATGTGCTGTGATTACTTATTTATGGTTTCAGCAGATATTTTCGATCAGGCTCCTTTAATGGAGGAAGGAATTTCACTTGCTTCCTCACGGCTCTTGTGCTTTGCTTATCAGTTTGTGGTTACAGATTTATATACTAGAAACCTTTTTTCTGTGTATTATGAACATCTTTTCCCTGAAATGGTTCTTTTTATGTGTCTTTTTTTTTCCTGTTCTTCTTTATATTTTTTTTAAATGTTATTGCAACCTAATGAAACTCTATTTTTATTTCCTGGAGAAATTTAATATTCTAAAATTTGGGTTGACTAGCCTCAAAATATATTAATTTTTTATAGAATTTTTCTCTGTCCAGCTCATCTGCCCAAAAGCAAGGGTCTGGAGTGATCTGCAAGCCCAGCTGTGGGGCAAATAAGGATCAGCTTTAACTGAAAAACAATTGTCCAAACAGTTCTATCAAGGCTATTACGGTGCTGCTCATTTAACAATGATCTGGACCGGAACATGAAATCAGGAGAAATAAATGGATACCAAAAGACTGAAGTTAATTGCTAACACAAATGGATGTTTACTAATATATATTGTAGGAGCAGTTTTCACTCTAGGAAAATATTATCAGACCCTATGGGCATCCATTCCCCACTTTTTTTTTTTTTTTTTTAATGAGCTCAGGAAAGATTAAAGCCCTAATTAAACACATATTTTATTTCTGTATTTAGGGTTTTGTTTTGTTTTTTAAACTACATCCTTTTAATGTAAAACCGACATTCTGGCATTGCTCATATGCCCAGAAGAATTAGATAATCAACAACAGTTTATAATAAGAGTGAGCCAGAACAGAGCATGAAGTTCAATAAAAAGGGTATATTTTTCTTCAGAAGGTTGGGAGAGATCAGATTTTGTTCTGGGTTTGGAGTTTTATTCTGTAAGTCAGGTTCAGAACTACAAATGTATTGCACTGAGAAACCGTTTATTTCAACTGCTATGAAAGTTGGGAGACAATTGGTGCCAGACACAATTTTAAAAGTACGTATTAAAGAAATCAAAATTTAATTAAAATGAAATTAAATCTGAGCAGGATAGTGACTCCACGTGTAGACAACTACATCTAACCTAATCATTGAGCTGTGACTCAGCTCTCCTAACCCCAGACATCTATGATATCTGTGCCCACGTGAATATTTTGGATCCCAGTTTCAGTCTAAGAGTGAGTTAATTCAGTCAATATGATGGGAAGAATGTCACAATGAATCCTGAAGGAAGACTATACTTTCACACAGCTGAACTGCCCTCCAAAATCTGCCTCAGTGCCACAGACAGGAGTGAGGCAGTGTGGAAACACCTGTGAGTGATTAAAAATATTATGCTTGAAACCAACATCCTCAGAGCAGTGCTGATGATTTAAAGAAGTTAAAAGGAGATGTGGTAAATGGCTGAGATTTAAAAGTCTATTTCTGTGGCTGATGGAGTTAGCTGAAGTTCATCCCACTCTTCCTGTGCCAAATACCATCGTATCCTATTGGCATGTGGGTGGAATAGGCGACATCAGAAATTCATAACATACTTATACCAGTAACACGATGGGTAAATGCATTTGGACTATGGGTAAGGAATAGAAAAATTGCCTGTAAATAAACAAAGGGTAGGTCTAAGAACTTAATTGAAATAATCATTCGGTTACCCAAACCATGCTGTTCACTCCGGTGATGGATAAGGAAAGAAAGGGCTTTGGGGAGACCTTATAGCACCTCACAGCATCCCAAGGGAACGCTCAAGATGGCTGGAAAAGGAATTTTTGCAACAGCCAGCTGTTACAGGACAAGGGGAATGGCTTTAAGCTGAATGAGGGTAGATTCAGATTGGATATTAGGAAGAAATTCTTCCCTGTGAGGGTGGGGAGGCCCTGGCACAGGTTGCCCAGAGAAGCTGTGGCTGCCCCATCCCTGGAAGTGTCCAAGTCCAGGTTGGACAGGGCTTGGAACAACCTGGGATAGTGGAAGGTGTCCTTGTCCATGGCAGGGGGTGGAACTAGATGGTCTTTAAGGTTTCTTCAAACCCAAACCATTCTGTGATTCTGTGTTGCTCAGATTTGTTGGAGTAAGATTCTGGAGCAGCCTGACCTTACACCAAAAGCCAGTGGACCACGCTCATGGAAGTGCTGCCTCACAGCAGCAGAGGATGAAAAGTGAAGAACACCATGGCCTTTTCTGATTGTGTGAGCCTACATAAGAGCTGGTACTCATAATGTGCCGGGGGGTGAATTACTACTGTTTATTATGCACATTATTCCTGGTGTTGTGTCAAGAAGGGCTCCTTTTTGCTCCTTGTTATGTGTAAGAGTCACAAAGTAACCAGAACTTCTCCAAAGATTTTGCGTCCTATAAAGTTTTAACTCTCATTCTCCTATTTCACAGTGGGTGAGATTTTTTTCCTTTAAAAAACCCAACAAATTCTTTGTATAAATGAATGCAAAGCCCAGTAATATTTGAAAGAATGTCAATGTGTGGAAATTATCTACCTTGCAATTCACATATGGGAGCTGGCAGGAAATTCTCAGAATATCTGTAAGGAATTTCCAGATGGGCGGTAAGGCCATACCTTTTCCCAACCACAACTTTTTAAATAAAAGAATTCAAAATTTATCTCAGTACACTAATATTCAGCAGAGATCCATGATGTTATCAAACAATTCTTCAGTGCACTCCCACTTACTAGTACATTACATTACCCATGCAATGTCACAGGCAAGACATGAAAAGTACTTTTATTAAAGTTAAATACTATATTGGAGGATCCAAATATTGAAAGTAATCAGCAATATTTTTCCTGGCTCTGCAAACAGCTTAAACTACTGTTAGTGGAACCATCTCTGTCACTGAACCACCAGACCAGATGTATCATACAGCAACAGTCCAGGCACTAAACTTCTATGTAAAGCACTAAACCACTGGGGATGCAGATCAATAGGTGTAAATTTTGAAGAATTTGATCTCTGTATATAAATAATTAAGTATAAATAGCTCTGTTGGCTCCAGTGCTGTACATAGGTGGCTCACACCGGATGAGAATCCAGAGTCTTCTTATACCTGATAATAAGGATCTGAGTCAGCTCTTGCTGATTTGACTGCAAATTTGACTGCTGATTTGACTGCAAATCAAGTCTAATTCAGAAGGCTTAAATCTAGATTAGCTCTGTGTAAAATTAGATCCAAATTGGCTATGGCTGAGGGATTTACCTCATGTTCCAGTTGAGTTTGATTTGCCCACATTGCCTCTGTTTCTTAAGATATTAATGGAAATGAAAAGAAGAGATTCTTGCTGTTCTTAACTGCAACCACTAATGAAAACCACTGTGGAGAGAAGTGCAAAGGCTGAGGGATAAAAGTTCTTGGACGTAACATGACAGTTATTATAATCTACTTAATATTTGTGGTTTACTCCTGTTGCTACAGGCCAGGATCTGTGATGTTTCAGTTTTGCTCTGTGCTGCATTTCCTTATGACATTCTTCTCCAGAATACAAATTATTTAGTTCACATGGATCCCACTTACTGTCCTACGTATGTGCAACATTGAACGGAAACTCACCTGCAAGTTGACATTTTAGTTATCATTGCACTGAGGATAGTATTTATACATGAGGATTATCTGCCCATACATTTGTTTCTCCATCCATATTCTGTTTTCTTTCCTAACCAGAGAATTTCTCCTCAATCAAAGCATATACTGCTCAGTGATGGTCAAAAGTCCAAAATATCTTGACTTTCTGTAGTAAAATTGAAAGGTATTTGTGACACTCAGACAAAAAAAAATTTAAATCAAATTCTTAATTGTTTTTCCTTTAAATAGAACATGCAGTCTATTACCCATCAGTTCCTCTATAAGATCCTACAGAGGAGGTGCAGAGAGTTTGAGCTGAACCTTTAAACTACCTAAAAGAGGGTCTTGTAGTGAGGTGGGGGTTGGTCTCTTCTCCCAGGGTGTCAGAATGAGTCCAAATACTTAGATTTGTCTTGGAATTTTAGTTCAAATACTGGTTACACATAGTAATAATTATGAAGATGGTAATTTACCCATCTCTGTGTTCTTGTTAGAACTAAGATTTGGGTTATTTCTTTTACCTTTTGAGAAGCTTTTTCATGACCAATATTCATTTAACCAAGTGTTCCTGAAATGAAGGGAAGGGGTGGATAAGTGATGAGGTACTATATAACTAGAGTTGCTCGAATTCTTTAATTACTTAATGCAAAACTTCCCATCACTATTGAGGGAGTTGTATCAGATTCTCAAACCTGACCTTTCTCTGCATTAAATTTTGCCTTCCTTCTGTCACCCCCACACTAATCCTGGTGGCTGATCCCCTCTTTTGTCACGCTGCCATAGGTTTATGGAATCATCAGACATGCCCAAAATGCTTCTCTCTCCCACCTTCCAATAATCTTGAACATTGATAGGATTTCACACAAGCTTTTCCAATAGATGTCTTCAAATGGTGCTGAATTTCAGACATGCTGTGTAGGCTTTTTCCTGCCTTTCAGGGTGGAACGCACTCAATCCATCCTATTTTTTTATGATGTGCTGTTGTCCCTTTCAGACCCTGCTAGAGGATCTCAATGCATGGCACAGCTCCTCTGAATGAGCCTGTTGTCTGAGGGGGAGAGACAATGGGCCTTATTTAATGAGATTAGTTACAATAGGAAAAACAGCTAAAAGGAAAAAAAAGGAAAAAGAAAAAAAAAGCGGCAGTTATAGCAATTGGAGTGACTGTTAAACCATTCTTTTATGCACGCTTGGCACCAGCCATACCTTTTCCTGGACATTTGCCAACATCCTTCACAGTTTAGACTCAGTCGTTGATTTTTTTTTTGTTACAATTTCCGCTCGACTTTACAGTTGCATGGCCCATGGTGTAATTCATTTCCGCTGTGAAAATGCTCCAGTATATTAACACTTCTGACTGCTTGTAACTTGATCAAAGCCCACATATCTGCTTTAATTTACTCATAACAGTGGCTTTTTTTTTTTTTTAAGTAACGTAGATTTATTTCAAGCTGTGTCACCGTTGAGAATGGGAACCTTGTTTTCAGCAGAGAACCAACAGCAAATCCACTTAGGGAATATGTTCAGATATGGAGGAACAACTGCAAAAGCAGCTGTCCCATGAAAAGATCCTGGTGCTCTCCTCAAGGACATGAGCACCTTTCAGAAGGTGATTCCTGTGCTGCTACCTGTAAGCAGCTGTCTGTGTCACTGGGTGGAGAAAGCAATATTTATATAAAACATGGACTTGATAATTGGCATTGGTAGTGGTTACAACTCATTTATTTCCTTTTCCTCAGTTTTTTTGCAGAAAACAGCTACAGCTTTTAGGGCATTAGGAGAAGCCCAGCAGTCAAGTGCCTCCACTTTGAAAGGGAACATGGATAGACTCAGAACTACAGGGAAAAATTGGTGGGTTCACTTGGATGGTGACAGACATCATTTCAGCTACAAAGAAATTAAGCAAATAAAAAATCTTCACAGAATGCTAAATATGAAAATTCTGAAATTTAACAGTTCCAGGGTAAAGGTTTTTAGCATACCGCTACTCTGTAAGATAATTTTTTTTAGAATCTGCTAGCATAGGTTCATAGATTCAGAGAAAGATTTGTGTTGGAAGTCATATTATCTCATTCCACCCCCTCTGCCATGGGCAGGGACACTTTCCACTATCCCAGGTTGCTCCAAGACCCATTCAATCTGGCCTGGATCACTTCCAGGGATGGGGCACGCACAGCTTCTCTGGGAAATCTGTGCCAGGGCCTCAGCATCCTCACAGGGAAGAATTCCTTCCCAGTATCCCATCTAACCCTGCTGTCTGGCAGTGAAAAGCCATTCCCTGTGTCCTGTCCCTCCAGGCCCTTGTCCAAAGTCCCTCTCCAGCTCTCTTGGAGCCCTTTTAGGCACTGGAAGGGGCTCTAAGGTCTCCCCAGAGCCTTCTCTCCTCCAGGCTGGACATCTCAGCTCTCAGCCTGTCTCCAGGGCAGAGGGGCTCCAGCACTCAGAGCGTGTTCATGCTCTCCTCTGGACTGGCTCCAACAGCATGGTGTAGTTTGGTTTCCATAGAAAACAATCTGAATTATTTCGCTGTCTGGGTGATCACCTAGGTTTAAAACATAGAAACAACAACAAAATCAGATTCATATTTCTCCATCACATAATTTTTTTTTAATGGACTCCGCAGTTTCTTTTTCCTTCGTCTGATCTGCAGTCTGCCAGCACAAATCTGCCCACAGGATTCAAACCTCAGCTCCCATTGACAGAGGTATCCAACAGCAAGAGTTGGCTGTGGCTCTCTACTACCACATCAAAAGCCCCCTGCTAAGCTGCTCATAAGGTTTGCCCTTGTCTCCACGTACTTTACAGACTTCCAGTCCCAGGCTGCCCAGCCCTGAGACCAAGGAGCTAGGAAAAGTAGACAAGGATCTACAGTCTTCTAGGAGACGTGAGGGGCTGAATCATGCTGAGTTCAGACTAAACCACTGGATAATTGCACTGTCTTCTTACTGAGAAATTTCCAAAAACTTATAATTTGGCCAGATCTGGGAAGGTTTCACATGAATAACGTCCCTGATCTTGTTTTAAGTGATTTCTCAAGCAGGACTAATAATATCTTCATGATTCTTTCTTCTTGTTCTTTTAAATAGTAAGACCTTTTAGTAGAAAATTTCAAAAGGTTAAAAAAAAAAAATTCAAACTCACTACCCTTCAAAAGGAAAAAGGCCAAAACCAAAGCAAAAAGTAAATGGCTCTGGACAAATTATTTTTCTAGAAATATTATTTTTCCAAATATCCCAACTTCGGAAAAATTACAAATAAATAATTGTAGATTTTTATACTAGGATGTAATCTGATCTGATTACCATCTACGCCTACCATAAGAAGTGCAAAATAAGTCTCTGATTCTTGTTCACTCACATTAAACACTACATCACTTTCAAGTATTGGTAAGATTTGGCTGGGGAGGACAGCCAGAATTAGGTCTTAATTCTCATAGGTGGTAAATCTGACCCTAAAGAGATATATTATCTTAAGGTACGCCCTTGGGTTGATTAAGGTGGGTTATTGATCTTGGTTTATTAGAATAATAGAATCACAAAATGCTTTAGCTTGGAAGGGATCTCAAAGACCAACTAATTCCAACCCCCCTGCCATGGGCAGGGACACCTTCCACTATCCCACATTGCTCCAAGCCCCATCCAACCTGGCCTTGGACACTTCCAGGGATGGGGCAGCCACAGCTTCTCTGGGCAACCTGTGCCAGGGCTTCATCACCCTCTGAGTAAAGAATTTCTTCCTAAAATCCAATTTAAACTTACTCTCAGTTTGAAGTCAGTCCCCTCTGTCCTATCACTTCATGCCCCTGAAAATAGACTGTCTCCACCTTTCTTGTCTGCTCCTTCAGCTGCTGGAAGGCTGCAATCAGGTCACCCTGTGGCCTTCTCCAGGCCAAACAATCCTAATTCTCTCAGCCTTTCCTCATAGCAGAGGTGCTCCATCCCTCTGATCATCTTAGTGATCATGCCAGGTCCATGTCCTTCTCTGCTGGGACCCCATATCTGGAGGCAGCTTTGCAGGTGGGGTCTCACCTGATCAGGGCAGAGGGGCAGAATCCCCACCTCCCCTGCTGCCCACACTGGGGGATCAGCCCAGGGCACGGGGGGTTTCTGGGTCCCAGAGCACACAGATGGGGCATGGCCATCTCTCACCCACCAGCACCTCCAAACATTCCAAGTGCCCCAAGTCCTCCTTGACAGGGCAGCTCTTGATCTGTTCGTCCCCCAGCCTGCAGAGGACTTACCCCATTGCATGGTGCATTAGTAAAGTTCTATCTTGGGGAATTAGTAGGTGACACCCACAAGCTGCTCATGTGAACAACAACTGTATGGCTGCAAAGAAGGAGGGACACTGGGAGAAAGTAAAACTTATCTGTATTTCTCTGCAGTCACCATGTAAATATGAAAAGGAGTGTTAATATGATGGTACCATAAGGACATTAATTTGGCATAGTAAACTTGTTCCATTGCATTGTTATTTTTATTTTATATCGCCCTTTATTGTTTTATTGCATTTTTTGTAGGCAGCATTAGAAAGTACCCACGAAGGGGTACTTTCTGCATTACAGACAGAGCCACTTTGGTCTTTGATGCGAATAAAGGACGTGAACACACAAAGAGGAAAGTTTAATCAGCACATCATCATGAGTAATGTGCATTTCTCAACTTGCCCCTGAAATCTCACTCAGCTCCAGGGGTAGCAATTTTGGTTTGCTTCAGGGAAGTGGGGAGACAGTTATTTTTCCCACTACTGTTCAGCATCTGCCCGCGGTCAGGCAGAAGGGAAGAGCGTGAATTTACGCTTCCAGTTCGTTTGAACAGAAATAATGAAACTGTCAACGAGTTATGAAAAAGGGGAAATCTGTGCAGGGCTGTTTGTGCTCATCAAACCTCGTCTCTTTATTCAATCAGTAAAATAATAACTGATAGAAAAAGAAGGTGGTTAGAATCACCTGGAGAGTATATGAAGGTATAGGAAATATTTGAGGGTGAGGAGGCCCTGGCACAGGTTGCCCAGAGAAGCTGTGGCTGCCCCATCCATGGAAATGTTTAAGGCCAGGTTGGATGGGGCCCTGGGATAGTGGAAGATGTCCCTGCCTGTGGTAGGGAGTGAAATAAAATGACCTTTCAGATCCCTTCCAACCCTTCCAAACCATTGTATGATCCTGGCCTTGGACATTCCAGGGATGGGGCAGCCACAGATTCTCTGTGCCTCACCACACTCACAGGGAAGAATTTAGTCCTCATCTATAATCTAACCCTGCCATCTGTCCGTTTGAAGCCATTCTCCCTTGTCTTGTCACTTCACATCCTTGTTCAAAGTCCCTCTCCAGCTCTCCTGGAGCCCCTTTAGGCACTGGAAGGGGCTCTAAGGTCTCCCTGTAGCCTTCTCTTCTATAGACTGAACAATCCTAATTCTCTTTTTTTTCAATCAGATCTTAATGAAACCCTCAGTGTTTGTTTTGGGGTTTTTATCCAGTACTAAACCCTCACATTTTAATTCCAAAGCCCTATTCCTCAGTTTTGCCTCTACAATTAACAAATTAGATTAGTTCCTTCGGAAAGTCTCATGTTTTCTGGCTTTCTTGAGAAAGAGCATATTTTCAAAATTATTTTTTTTAGAGACTGCAAAATAAAGTAAGAGAAAATATTGCAAAAAAACCTCCTCAACCCTAATGAAACCAGAATCTTCACCTTGTGGAATTAGACATTGTGAGTCAGTGCACTTCGGTCCACTACGTCTGTCTCAATTTTAAAGAGCTAAAATACTGAATTTTCCATTTTCACGAAGAATGAAAACCATTTTGCAGCTAAGGCAGGACAGTAGCCATCATGTCAGCTGCCACTGCCATGAGTCTGTGCCTGAAAACCCATTATGGAAATCAGTCCCAATAAATTATTTGCTTTGACTTTTCCCATCTCATACGAAGTAACTGTTCATTGTCCAACTAATAAAAGAGAGAGAGATTTAGAAAGCCCTTAATAACCAGTAATTAGCTTTCTATTTCCTGTTATAAAAATTGAACACAGGAAAGAACTGAGTCATTCGTACCATTTTCAAGGAAGGAATTGTCATTTCTCTTATAGATCCTCCCACAAAGTTGTCATTAATTTTAGCATCCAGATTCTAAGTGATGGCCAGGGTTGTCATCATCATGGAAGCCAAGAGGATGTAGGAAATGGGAGGAGGAAATAGAAACACTTCTTGGTTTTGCTTGAGAATATGAATTCTACAGACACCAAAAAGCCAGTGAGCTAAACAACTTTAAAAAAAAAAACCAAAAAGCAAAAAACCATCCCCCCCCCCCCAAAAAAAAGGAAGAAAAAGAAAAATTAAGGAAAAGAAGGAAAGTCTAAGAAAATGTGGAAGCAAGATAGTTCCTCCAAGAGCCAGCTATCCACCCTCAACTTCAGCAGGCAAGGAAATCATTAATAGGAACAACAAGGGAGCATTCATTGTTGTACAGCCATGTAGTAGTGGCTCTGTGCTGCATGAAGAGAAAGACTAATGCTGAAAAAACCCCCACAAAACACTTCTAATATTTCCTTCCTCCATAGTAGAAACCATCTGAAATTAATGAGTCTTATTAATGTAAATTGCACCACGCTGTCAGACATAAATATCCCAATACCAAAGGGGCCCATTACCATTAACATCAGAAATGATCAACAAATAAAACTGTTAATGCCACAATATTTACTGGACAAATTGACTACACTCCAAGATAGGCTTATGATTGTGTCTTGCTGTTCGATTTCATTTCCCTGCAAGATGCACTAATGCATGTTGTTATGTGCAGCTGTGGCCGCTTTCTATAAAAAATATCTGTTTTCTATCGAGAGGTGTAGAGCTCGACTTAATCACTGCTATTTTCTCCCCCTCGTGAAAATGGAGCGTTTTGGTCTCTTCAAAACTGATAGAGGAAAATCAGAGATTTTTATTAGAAAGAATAGAAACAAGCTTGAAGATTGGTTTTCAAGAGAAAAAAAAAAAACAACAGCAAAACAAAACCACCAGACTAATGACTAAAGTCAATCACAAACAGATGTTCTCCTAAAGAGCTAATAAATTTTTTTCCTGATTTTTTTTCCATCAGAAATGCAAAACACAGCAGCCTTTGAGTAAAATATCAGGTTCTTCTGCTAACATTTTCTCAAACTCTGAATTCTTAAAAGACACCAGATTTGTAACAAGAAAGGTACAGTTTATCGCAAGCAAAAAAAAACCAGAATTAATTTTCAAATATAACATGAATATGAAAAAGCTCACATAAATATATTTAAAAGCCTATGAAAAAAATAAAGGCATCAATTTTTAACTTTTTTAAGCTTTGCATAACTTTTCCTCTAGTTCCCGAACAACAGAATTTGAACTTTTAAGATATCCTTCAAAAGTTCAAGATGTAGTTCTACCTAACCAGAATGTCATGTAAGAGTGGGCCTGATTAGAAAAAAAAATCAGAAAAAAAATCTATATTTCTCTAGGAGAACCAGCCCTGATCTACCCAAAGTTTGTCTTTAAACACCTAATTCCCATTAAATTTTGTAGGGCTTTGGAAGTTCTAGCCTCCTTTAGCAAACCCCAGCTCTGTGAATGTGAGTAATTCCTTAATTTTATCATTAAAACATCAGGCATACATTCCAAGAAACTCATCTGGGCTTCCTTAATGGTTGATAGAGGAGGATGGGCACATCCAGAAGGAAATTTGTCCCATCTGGAGAGAAACATCTAAGAGATGTGGGGCAAATTTTCTTCTGAAGAGGTCTGATTTTCCTTTCACTGTAGCAGCTGTTGAGTTAATGCTACATGCCTAAATTTTAGATTAAATGAAATCAATCTTTAATAAAACATAAATATTGAAGCATCACTATGGGCCCCAAATTTTTTGGCATTCTAATTATTTAAAAAAGAATAAATCCGGCCAAAACAATCCTAAAATCCATACCTGTAGAGCAGCCAAGCAGAAAGCCTGTGTTTTGCTGGTCTTTATGTCAAGACATACACTTCTTGTCCACCATAAATTCAGGAACCTCAGTTTTCAACACGAGATATCTGAGTACAGAGTAAATAGATACCACAGAGCTGCACTGGACTTTCTTCAACCTCACATGTTGCGTATTTAAACAGAGCCAGGGACCATTCTGAGAGTCAGAGCACCTGGCACAGCAGTGTTTATACCCACACAGCCAGTCACTATCACCCTCAAATCCAAATTGCTGATGGGGAGCGCGCCAGTGCTGTTGCCCAAATCACCCATGTGAGTTTTTCTGTAAAAATACAGGTAAACACAATCCAGTGTCCTAGCTAAGGATTTAATGGGAGGAGATACACTGTGCCACTGACCTGCTGCCGCAGGTTTGCTAATTCAAAGACAGCCTCAGAGTCTGAAGCTGCATCAAATGACTCATCTGTAGCAGCACAATCAAGGAAGCCTTGACACAGTTATTAACACAGTGATCCACAGCCAGGGGTGAAAGGATTGCTTGACAGAGCCTTGCCAGTGGAAGAGAGCGTTCCCAGGCATCATCCTATCCATGTTTGATTGCACACAACAAATATTGCCTTTTCCAGCCTATGGGCCTAACTGCAATTCGTACTAATAATAATCACTGTATTTTTTTCTGGTGTTTTAACCACTTCATTTTAAACAACTTAGTCTCTCCACTTGTGTGCCTGCTGCATGGTGTAATTACTGAAGGTCACAGCAAAAGCCTGAAGCAGAAGGAAGGGACAACTCAACTGGTGGGGCCCCCAATTGACATCAGTTGACCTAATTTTCTTGAAGTCAATGAAGCTGGCAACAGTTGAGGATTTAGCTCATTTTTCCTAATTGTTTCTGCTTTAACAACTGCCTCCTTCTTTAAGGACCCTCACAGCTGGAAGCTCAGAAACAATAAGAATAACCTCTTCAAACAATGATTGTAATAAAGCTGTTGGTACCTGTTCTGCTGGTTTATAGGAAGAATTTATACAGACACTGTGTTGACTTGAGCTGGTGGGGCTGGGCAGTAGCCAGGTGTGAAATGCCATGTGCTGTCCTAGATTTAGCCAGTGTAGGAATACAGCACCTTTCTCCAGATTGTACTGCCAGACAATCTTGATAGCCTGGAAGAATATCAGTACACAGGGCAGATAATTTAGGAATGGAAGTTCATGAAAATATGGTTATTGAGGCAAAAAATATAAGCACTTTCATAAAACAGCTGGAAAAAAATTATGAAAGACAAGTTAATTCAGACTTTAGAAATCATAAAAGATAGAACAGTTTGGGTGGAAGGGATCTTAAAACAAATTTCATTCCACCCCGTGCCATGGGCAGGGACACCTTCCACTAGACCAGGTGGATCCAAGCTCTGTCCAACCTGGCCTTGGACGCTTCCAGGGACGGGAATAAGTAAAGACACAGATTGTACCTCTGGCTTGTAAAGTCTTTTAAACTTATTTTCCTGGAAGATGGGAATATATATGCAGGGGCATAAATAGAATTTAAGCTTTTTCATGTTTTGCAGTCTTCACCTGAGGATCCATTGCAGATCACTCCCAAAATGAGTGTGCTGCCAGTGAACATTCAGCTCCAACAGAACTCGGTATAATTGTTCTCAGTAAGCCCCTCTTCACCCTTAACACTCAGATCACTGTCTGTGCTTTCTGGCTGACTTCCATATCTTCTGTTGAACGAGCTCTTTCTGGGTTTTGTGGGGTTATTTCATGCTTTATATTTTTTCCTTTTTTTTTCCTCTAGAAACACCCATATTCTCCTCATCTTTATTTTTGTTAGATCCTCTTTTCTAGTAAGATCCTAGATATGGAATGTGATGTATATGCACATAAATAAATATGTATGTATGCATACTTATATACATATATATACTGTGCTTAATCCTTTGCAATTAAGCTTGGTGATAATCGTTTCTGTGCATTAGTCATAATCACTTTTTAAGCAGCAAAGTCTATTATTGCTGTAGTGTGTGTTTCAGATACCCTGCAGATTTGAGTAATTTTGGTTAATGCAGCTGTGTGTGGTAAAAAGATTTTACAATGCCTATAAAATTTTGCCTCATGACATGTTCAGCAAGTGAATCTGTGGCACTGTGAAAGAGTTCCGGTGCTTTTATTAAATACTGGGTACCATCACATTATGTAGTGTTTAAACAAGACCCAATCTTACAGAGTTTAGAAAGTGTGGAGTTTGGTCTGAGAGCTCATGAGGGGCAAATGGTTTCTGCTGCATGAATTCCCTTTGCCTTTTTCCTTGGTTTTGGATGTGTCAAGTTGGCTCATCTTTCCTCAAATGCCTTATATGTTGCTGAATACAAAAACCCCCTCCTTGGAGGCAAACACTCTTGTTTCTGTTGCTGAAATACCTGCTGGCTAAAACAACAAATGAAAATCATGGGTCACCCACACAATGTCTCTAAGGAAAAGAAGTTCAACTACCTGAGTGCATTGCCTGCGATGATTTCCTCCGTGCCTCTGAAATGCCATGATGCAAAGCACCACGTTGGAGCTGTGACCGTGCAGCACTTCATGGAACCCTAGAATGGTTTGAGCTGGAAGGGACCTCAAAGACCAATGAGTTCTGGCCCTCTTTCCATGGGCAGGGACACCCTCCAACAGATCAGGCTGCTCCAAGCCCTGTCCAGCCTGGCCTTGGACACTTCCAGGGATCCAGGGGCAGCCACAGCTTCTCTAGGCAGCCTGTGCCAGGGCCTCTCCACCTTCGCAATGAAAAATTTCTTCCTAATATCTCATCTAAATCTATCTTATTACATGTTGAAGCCAAATTCCCCTTGCCCTACCAAAGTAAGTTTCCTTCTGTTCCCTCCCTATTTGCAACTCACAGTCAAGACAAGGGTATGGGGAAAAGGCAAGATTTGCAATAGCCAGAGTTTTAAGTAATTTAGAAGTTATTGATATGAGCTGAGTGCGTGGTTCTTATTAAATCTCCCAACCCTTGGTGGAGAAAAGAGGTGACTGACACAAACACACTGCGATCATATCAGATGTCACAAGGACTGTGCCTTTAGAGATCATTCAACATTATGTCCTAAATAAACCCACAGACACAATTATTGAAAAAAATGGGTTACAACCACACTTAATTAATTTCAGTGAAGCTGGGATAGAGACACTTTCTACAGTGAACTTTGACCTTCACCAGCCATTTCCACTTTCTTCTTCAGATCACATTCCCTTTGAATATCTGTCTCCAGACCTCATGCCTGACCAGAAGGATTCTCTTTTCTGAAAAACCACTCTCTCCCATCATATCACTGCAAGCATTTGGGAGGGCAAAGATCACAGTATCAGAAAACTCTTGATTTCATTCTTCCCTTAGTTCATCATGCTTTGCTGGCTGCTGCAAAACAGTGAAAACTGATCCAACACCTCCCCCTCCCAAATTAGGACCAAATTTCCCTAAAAGAAGTAGCCAATTTTCAAAAGAGACACATCTTGAAAAAAGTTTTCATGAACTATTTGATAAAAAGCAGACAAGTTTCCTTTCGAAAACTCCACAGATTTTTGCCATTTGACTTGACTATACTCAGTCTTTTTCTCCTCCATGGCATACTTGACAGGTGTAGAGAAATCTCCCTGAGCAGTCTACCCCCATCTGCAGCATCCTGCATGGAATCTTAATCTTCCCAAGAAGAAGAAATCTTGCAAAAACCCATCTGTGTTTCCCCCTCCCCCCCAATATATATCTAATTTTTAATTTTCTTGTCTGATTTCATAAATACTTGCACAGCCTGAGGCCATTTCCTCTTACCATGTCCCTTGTTCCCTGGGAGCAGAGCCCAACCCACCTGACTGCCCCTCCTGTCAGGGAGTTGTGCAGAGCCACAAGGTCCCCCCTGAGCCTCCTTTTCTCCAGGCTGAGCCCCTTTCCCAGCTCCCTCAGCTGCTCCTGGCGCTCCACTCCCTTCCCCAGCTCTGTTCCCTTCCCTGGACATGCTCCAGCCCCTCAACGTCTTTCCTGAATTGAGGAGCCCAGAACTGGACACAGGACTCAAGGTATGGCCTCACCAGTGCCCAGCACAGAGGGACAATCCCTGCCCTGCTCCTGCTGGCCACACTACTGTGACCCATGCAGACACTGCAGTTCACAAATTGATTAAAATCAGGGCACTAGATTTTTCAACCTGTGCAATGACAAGACTAGACTCTTGAATAATTTCAAACCATTTTTCAGAATTTTCACAGGCAAAAGTAGAGTTAAAAATATTTTTTTTTCCATTCTGATAGTTCAAGTTTTGATAAATCTACACTGTCCAGTGAAATAGATCACATTAAAAAGTTCCCATTCACCACCCATTTCTCCTTCATCCTATTTTAGATCCCCTGGAGTTTTATGAAATATAATATCCACTGACTACAAGATCTGTTTCTTCTTGCTCTCAACATATCCTTTCCCTTTTCTGGCTCTGTGCTGTTACTGGTGCTACAGCCTCTGAAAACCAAACAGGATTAATTACAGGGCTAATATCCAGGTCTCATGGACCCATCCTTTCTTCATCCCATGCCTCCTTTCCACTGATCATGAAGGTGGTGACACAAAGTGAGAGAAATCCCCATTCCTGACCTCAGTGCTAGGACACCAGGATGTGTTTTAAGGCTCCACCAGCCAGCAGTGCTCTTCAGCAAAGTTTGCAGGCCACTGCTTTGCCAGGGAATTAAAAGAAAAAACACCATGTGCGGTGCTGTCAACACCTTGGCAATATCAGCCTTCCCTCAATTACTTTTGCTTACAAATTACTCCTAATTTTGTTCTTTAAAGCTAGTTAAGAACAAGTGCTGGTAGGATTGATGGGGAACTAACTGCATGATTAAGTAATTACATTTTTAAAGCTTGCCTTACACTACAACTAATGATTTGTCACACGGTAGCAGAAACTCAAGATAATGAATGGGAAATGTTTACAGGTAGTTTGTTTCTTCCAAGTCTTTTATCATTTTGTGGCTGGGGCTATATCTGCATATGATTCCCAAAGAAAGAAAATCTATCATATAATCTAAAACATTTCTGAGCAATTTGTTAGACCTTTGATCACATTTATTATGTGATTTGCTCTATGATCAGAATTATTTGGTGTTACAAAAGACTCAATAGGTTTTGGATAAAATCATTTTCTGTCAGAGAAAGGGGGGTTTCACTAAATTCTAACATATTGTTGATGTACAGTAATTCAACAAAATCCAGCCCATCGAGAATAATTTGGCATTGTTTCAATAGTTTCAAATTTAATGATTTTGTCTGTTTTACTTCAATATGTCATCCACCTGAAAAAAAAAGATATTTCAGGCGGTGTACATATGGAGTTTTAATAAGGTTGTATTAACTTTCTGAAAGAAAATGCTTCAGCAATTCTACCTTCTAAGACATTTCTGAATTTTTGTCTTTTTTTCCCCCTCAACTGGAACAAATTAAAATAAAGACAGTGCTTATCAACAAACGTTCCAGGCTTTGATCAGCTGTAACCATGATCTGATTTGATAGCCAACTGAATTAATATGATGAAATATTGACTATTATTTACAATGTAGGAGCATTTGGAGGCTTCAAATGCAATTTTTCCACATCTGAACGAGGCATGGCATTATTTCTGATGAGCTGCTCCAGAGCTCTCAGATGTCAACGGAAATACTCCTACAGACTTCTGTAGACTTGGAATCTGACTCAGAAAGAAAATGGATCTCTCTGTCAAGCAGCTGAGATCCAGGGAGAAAAGGTGAAGGAAGAGAAAGGGACTTACCCAAGGTCAGACAAAAATATTCTGGTTACCCCCATCCATAGAATCCCAGAATCCCAGAATGGTTTGGATTGGAAGGGACCTTAAAGTTCATCTTGTTCCACCCACTGCCATGGGCAGGGACATCTTCCACTATCCCAGGTTGCTCCAAACCCCATCCAGCCTGTCCTCAAAATTTAAATTCTGGCCTCATTTGAAAATATAAATTCTAATGACTTCTGCTCTTCTATTGTATGAATTATACCTAAATCAAGTTGTTTGAATTTTGGAGATTTTTTCCTTTTGATTGGTTGGTTTTTAAACCACATCAAATCACTAAGGGAACAGAATAAGCAATTTGCCATTTGGGGCTCTCTCCAGTCTATATTTTACTCACAATCAGTAATTTGTTCTGGGCGATGCCTGCTTGCTCAAAAAA
>VZTI01001558.1:369741-422294 GCA_013397865.1 Struthidea cinerea | reverse complement strand
AAAAAAAAAAAAAAAGAATATGGGATTGGATCTACTTTGGGGCACTTTGGTCACAGAGAAAGGAAAGATTTTGGCATCCATTTTGCATTCAGGCTTGGAGAAATGTGTTTGGTGTTCTAGTTGAAACCAGAAGTATGGGAGAAGTGGGAGCCTTTTTCCTTTCAAGGTCTGTCCTCACATCTCACTGCCTTCATGTCACTCCTGCCATCCAGCCTGGCACAGGCAGAGGCAGCAGGGAGGTCATGATTCATCTCCTGTCTCTTGAACTATTAAGTCTTTAGAGTTTGTCCAACATCAGCTCTCCCAGTCAGTCTGAATAATCCATGAAAAGATGAGAATTTTTATGTTTTTATTG
Organism: Struthidea cinerea; assembly: GCA_013397865.1. Lineage (NCBI taxonomy): Eukaryota > Metazoa > Chordata > Aves > Passeriformes > Corcoracidae > Struthidea > Struthidea cinerea. Next base: position 421,939 of record VZTI01001558.1, on the reverse strand, counting down.
TAATCTCAACATGGTAAAACCATTTCTACTCTATGGTGAGCCTATTTCCATGAAACACAGACTGGAGATGCCCATTCTAGATGAGATTTTATTGCACTTAGAAAAGTGCAAGGAAGAGATTGCTCCTGGCCCAGAAAGTCAAAGAGCTACACAGAAGCACAGAAGGAGGAGGAACAGAAGTGTTTTTCAATTCAGTAATTCTGCAAAACAATGTGACACAAACTTCAGATGTCTTAGGGAACAGTTGTAATTTTTATACTCAGGAAATACTGAAAATATTCACTTCTTGCTGTGAAAAGGTAACTGATTTCATCCTTGTAGAAGTAGCAGTAATTGGCTAATAGCAGTGGTCACAGCAGGACTTCTTTGGTGTTGTCAATACAATAAATAAAATATCAGTCTTAAAATAGTTTATATGAACCTACTGTTCTAGCCAGAAGAAGGCATGTCAAAAAATCCAACAAATAAAATTGTCTATGCTAATAATATTGCAAGAAGACATAAAACCTGCTTTGGATGTTGAGCTGAAATGGGTGTGCATGTGTGGTTTTCACTGTTTTTTTTTTTCTCCCGTGTATGTTTTAAAATTTTTCCCTTCCTAGCAGTTACTCTTCCAAACACAAAGGACAACTAGACTGACATCAAGTAAAGTTAGTATTCTCCTGTCATTTCTCTGGACATCATCTGTGACAGTTGTGCTCGCGGTGATTCGGTCCCTCACACGTCACTGTTTTCATGTCAGCTCTCCATTTCACGTTGCAGAAATCCCTTCTGTCAGCTCCCATTCAGTTTGATAGGTCATGCTTACACCTGCAAGCTGGGGCAGTGCCTCTCTGACAGGATCTGTCACAGCACAGCAGTCACCACGCTCAGCCAAACAGCAACTTCAGTCAGAGGCAAGTTTGTTATGATGACTTTTAGGATTTGAGGTTTTCTTTTTTTTTTTTTAATTCTTTTTTTTTTTTTTCCCTTTTCCTTCTCCTTCCTCTCTGCCAGTGACAAACACTGAGAACTAGAGGAGAAATGGCAACTTTCATCAGTGGGGAGAAAGCGGAGACTTTTCTGGCAAATCCAGGCGAAGAGGATGGTTTGCTTTTCCTGCCTTCTCTGTGCCAAGCCCATTACAGAGTGTCAAAACAGCTAAAATATTCCTTGGATGTGCAAACCTCACAAATCATTAAAATACATGTCCCTGTATTTCTAAACTATGCAGCTCGAGGAGTCATTAAAATCAGAGATGGCAAAAGCCTCCAAGGTCAGTGCTCTGTCCACTCCTGACAAGTCAGGATTGCTCTCTCTATGCACCGATGGGAATGTCCTCCAGTCCTCTGCCCACTCACATTTAACTGCATGTAGGATGCCACTGGATTTTCAATTACTCCCACAGATCTCACTCTTGGAAGATCTCTGACATTATTCAATCTCCATTTTCTATTTTATCCTGCAACATGTCTTGGTAGGTTCTTGGACCAGTTGAAGCTACACAACTTAGAGGAGGAAGAAGAGGTATGAGGTCCAGGACTTGGTCTTTTCACCTCTGTCTACCTAGAGTAATTTTATTAAAGCAAAAAATATGTCTTTTGGTATATCATACACTGTGATTAGCACATAGTTACTAATTACTGCCCTATACCAGGTTCTATCTTGTTTATTTTACCAGAAATAAATATACATTTCATCTTTTCACTGTCAAAAGAAAGCCCTCAGAGTGATCATAGAGATCTCAGTAAACTTTGGTGGTTGGACATTTCTTGTACAAATTACGATTTTAGTTTGTGGGGTGGAAGGGTCCCTGCCTTTTGTGCCCAATGTACTAATTCAGTAACTCCAGAAAACTGAAACCCTAGAAACAAAGGTGGAACTTTATTCCCATCATACTAGAAAAAGTGGCTCTGTGTAAAGGAGTCACAGGGTATCCTGAGGACAATATGACTGTGATACCACAAATTTCATGTATAGTGTGAAGGCAACCATGGAACATGTGAGAAATCAAGATTTCAGAGGGATTCAACATCATATGCCCCCTTATGTCTTCAGAATTTCATAGATAATTGGACTGTAGCTGCAAAGTATATTATTAAATTTGAAAGGGGATATTATTCTTATTTACCACAAACAACCAAGGTGAATACATGGTAGGAAACCACACCCACCATGACTGGGCTGAATGTTGGAACAGGGTGTCCAGGGAAGTGGTGGAGTCACTGTTCCTGGAAGTGCTCAAAAAATGTGTAGATGTGGAGCTGAGGGACATGGTTCTGTGGTGGACCTGGCAGTGCTGGGTTAATGATTGGACTTGATGACCTTAGAGGTCTTTTCCAACCTTAATGATTTCATGATTCCGTGATTTTAGTTACATTATTTGCTGTCTGTGCTCTCAGGTGAGATAAGTGACACAAAATGAGAAACACATCCAGGACCGCTTTCTTTATACACCTAGTATTAATATTTAACAACTGCTCAACTTAAATGAAATAACAGTGTTTAAATACCACAAATTAATTTGAGCTGTGAGATGGTTTTTCCTGTAGTAAAGCAGAATTTCTTCTTTTGTTTTCTTCCAGGACAAATTCAGGTGATCTAATATTGGGCAAAAGTGGTTTTGAGATTAAAAAGGAGATGAAGACAGGTTGAAGATTTAAAGCTGCAGCTAAAGAGTGAGAAAGATGATTCAAAATTGTGGTATTTTTGTGGTAGAGGTTGTTCTTTAAGGTCCAGTAGCCTATTAAAAGTGGGAAATACTTGATTTGATAAAAAAGAGACTATCAAGACAATAGGCTGTATGAGGCAGAGAAAACTGGTTTTGCACTGAGGATACTTTCTGGATAATTTGAGGTGAACTGTCATTACCAGTGCTGTAAAATTGCTCTTCCATTAGGTTTGAGCAAATCACCAGAAATATGGTCACATCACATGGGGTAGAATATCCAGAGGAATACTGAGAAGACACCAGAGCAGTCTGTTTCCAGTATCAGTGACTGCATGGACTTGGTACTTAAAATAAGAGGATTTAAGTGTTATATGCCCTGGAATTATTTACATTTTTTTAATCTGTCATGGAGACACACACTGCTGTGTGACTGCTGTATTTCTAGAGTCAAGATTAAGAGTCCTGCACAACCATCACTAATTCAAAGCAGTGTGAATGTCTCCTCATTCCATACATACCTGTATCACAGCACCTTGATCCAGCCCAGCAGACTTAAAAATAAAAGGATTTAAATGCTGTATGCATCAGAATTTTGTTTGTTTGTTTGTTTTAATTTGTCACGGCCAGGTGTCTGTTCCTGCCCTGGCACGGGTCCCCTATGGGTCACAGTCTCCACAGAGCTGCACCTCCTCTTTCACGGGGCACCTTCCTCCAAGAGCACCTCTCCAGTTGTGTTTCCAGGAACGTCATTTTCCACAGGTTTCCTTAATTTCTCTCCATATTTCTCCAGACACGTTTCCTCATCTCTCTCTATCCATCTCCTCCACACCTCCTTTGAGGCTATGAGCAACCAGATTTAGTTGAAGATGAGTCTGGTTATCGCAGGGGTGTTGGACTAGATGACCTTTAATGGTCCCTTCTAACAAAAATCATTCTATGACTCCGTGATTTTATGATTATGTGTATTGATTTTGTTCCTCCTTCCTGATCATTTCTGGATTGTGAATTACTGGGGGCAAAGATTTTCCCTTTGCTTGTAACTTCAGTGCAGACATAACCAAGAGAGGTGCTGTGAAGTCTGAACATTCCTGCACTCTGCTTGCCTATTAACAATCAAAACTTTTCGTTGCATCCTCCTCTTCCAATTACAAAGACTTAGAGATCAAATCCCTGTTTTCTACATGTGTGTGTGTTTGGAATGCTATAGTTAACATCTCTCTTCCAGTGGTTTCTCGTGAATTTGTCTCCTGTGAACACTCTTCAGTCTCCCACAGCATCCTCAGCACAGAGATTAGCAATGCAAACTTGAATGAAAAAATCTTTCCAATTTTATTCTACAATCTGAAAGACAAAACTAAAACCGGGCAAAAAAAAATCAGGGGAAGTCAAATGTGGGAGATAAGGTAATGTTGAAAACCTGAGCTGAGTTTAATGTTTGCTAGCTCTGCATGACGAATATGTCGCTTCTCTGTACATCTCAACATTTTTGGCAGACTGCGGAGCCACATTTCATAGGGAAATCCCAGCACTGAAGTGCTATAAAAATACAAACACACAGAGCAGTGAAACACCTCAAGAAGTGATGCACAGTGAAGGGGAAATAGCATTTTCCTTTCACTGGGTACGTTAGCTTCCAGAAAAGAAATAATTCTTTGGGCTTTTACCAAGTGATTTTTCCATTTCAGTGTATAATTTCTTTATTTACCATTACAATGATTATCCATACTTAGACTAATGATCAAATAGCTCTCAAGTCCAAGATATTTGGCTAAGGCAGCCCTCAGGATTTTTCTTTTCCTTTTCAGTTCTTTTTTTTTCCCCTTTTATTCCAAAATTTTAGGGTGATTATAGGGTGTGTAAGATCGTTAAAGGATTGGCAGCAAGCACAAAACTCAAATCCTTTATCCAGAGGCTAGAGGAAATGTGAGTTGCCAACATGCAATTCCTTCATTGTCCCACCAATGTCCTGAATTAATGGAGGAATCATGCTCTCACTCCACTGAGGGAAGAATTTAGGCTTCTCTGCTTCCCAGAGACCCCATTTAGGATGAGGACAATTAATCATATATTGAACTCAAAATGTTTGATTAATATTTATCAATCTTAATGCTAGAAAAAGAAAAAGGTGCAGTAATAAGAGGCTTTGGTTTTTTTTAATTATTATTCCTTCTGTCCAGGATAAACTGGAATGTAAGTTGCTTCATAATCATCTGAGAAGCTGCTGAACTTCAAGTTGAAAGACAAATTGGGATCCTGCTTTCTGATAAAGGGGATGTTGGGACAGAACCACCCAGAAATTTAGGTTTTCTTATTCCTTTCCCTTTAAGACCATGTTCAAATTCACAGTTGATGAGCAAAAGGAGCCAGAATGTCAGATATTAAATTTACTAATAGAGCTTAAATTACTACTGTCTGAGCAGCTGAAAAACAAACTTCCTAGAGCAACCATGGGAGTGGCTTCCCCTCATGTATGTCTGGAGACCAGGGAGTTATTTAATCTCTGCATCTGCCGGCCATTAACTGGTAAATCCAGATTATTAATAGGTTTTATTTTTAACGTGGTCACCACCTTTACAAGATTACAGGTTTTTTTTTTTCATTTTTTACTGTATTTACATAAAATAAATAAGGAAAAAGCCACAATTTAACTGAATGAAGACCACAGGTACAGCTTTAGTGTAACAGCAGAATTATTGCTCGCTCCTCACTACATTTTGAGGACTTCCTTCTCTCATTAATACAGCAAGAAATGACTCTAAAAGCCTGAAATAAAAACGCTTAAACTGGGACAGTCCTGGATTTAAGTCTTCATTCTGTGGATTTTACCTACTGTTTATAATCTCATACCCAGTGCTTGGAAGATATTTGCCACCAGTTTAGCACTCTAGCCACCTGGACACATCCTTAACTGCTCTCCTGAAACACTTTAAGTCACATTCTCAAAAAGGGAAACCTGGATGTGTCTGTAAGCAGACCACTTGCTTCTTATAATATGTAGAGTTTTGTATTTGTGATTGACGAATCTGAAATTTAAAACTCAAAAAAATTGGTGACAGAAAGCAAATCAGTATCTTTAATGTCAGTGGGAAAATCTTTGTGCCGTTGCCCTAGCCAAGGGATGAACCAAGCTATCTCATGAGAAATAATCGACATTTGAGAGCTGACTGTGGCCCAGTTCTGCACTTTTTCCCTGGCAAAGATCCATGCAGGTGTCAAAGGAAATCCCACCTGTACAGAGAGCACAAGACGTGTCTGTTATCCAGCCAGAGAAACCAAGTTACCAAAGGCACTTTTGTCCACTTATCTTTTTAAAAAAAGTGGAACTTCCTTCTCTTTCATCTTTGAGTTTTTCTGGTTTGAACAATCAGGAATCTTTTGACTCACTTTTTTTCCTGTTTTTTTTTTTTTTTTTTTTCCCCCTCACTGTACACTTGTTTTCTAGTATTATGAAGGAAGGGTCACACTGTGGATAGTTCTGATTTGTCCATTTCTTTTCCTAACAGCTTCTATTTCTGTCCATTTTCAGGTTGAGCAGGTGCTGAAAGAGAATTCTGGCCAAAAAAAGGTGAAAAATTATGTTAAAATTATATTTTTTGGCTAACAGATAAAGACAGACATTGAACTTCTCTAAAGAAATCTAAAGACCATATTAAAATCAGTCTTAAGAATTACCGCCAACAGCCAGTTCTGTACTCTGTCCCCATAAAGAAATTTAAACTGATGGGCTAAATTTTAGGTCTCTGTTTATTGAGGTTTTCAGGGCACACATCTTTTATGAAGTTCATCTGAAATTCCACTAATTGCAGTGCAAGGTACCAAATGGAGAAACATTTTAATTGTAGAATCACAGAATAATTCATGTTGGAAAAGAGCTCTGAGAACACCAGCTCTGGCCATCAACCCAGCACCACCGTGTCCACACTAAACAATTTTCCTAAATGCTACATCCATATGTTTTTTGAACATTTCCAGGGATGGTGAATCCACCACTTCCCTGGCCAGCATTGTTTTTGCTGAAGCTCCCTCTGGACAGGAAAGGGGTTTTGCAAGGAAATGGGGAAAAAGAAAAAAAGGTGGGTTTTTTGGTTGTTGTTTTTAATGAAAACCAAATATTCCAGAGTCATCCCTACACTCCAGGCCCTCCTGGGGGGATCACCTGTCTCAGCAGAGTTCTGGTCTCTTTTGCCCAAGTGACTAAGGATGACTCATGTGCTACTTACCGTGTGTCGCCTGCAAACAGCCCCTCCTCCCACCGAACCCGGAGCACTTTGTCTCAGATGTCTATTCAAACACAGAAAAACCAGCTCCTCAGATCTAAGCTGATGCCTTAAACTGTCTAGGAATTGATGTCTCCTGCTCTGTCTCACACCAGTGTTGTTTTCCTTTTCAGTTATTAGATACATGTGGGTTTTTTAAAGCATCCCATGTTCTTTCTAGGATGCTGTTCCAACACCAGAGGTTTTCCTGGCAGCCCCCAAGCCCTGTGCCTTCCTCCCCCAACTCATTTGGCCCCGCTGGCCTTCAGTGCTATGGTGTCAACTGGTGTGTGGATGTGGAGGGAGGCAGGTGCTGCCAGTGCTGGCACAGGGGAGAACCTTCCTGGAGGGCTCCTGCTGCTTAAAAACCCGTCAGTGCCTGAAACCCACCCCCTCCAGCGAGGGTCTGATTCCACTTGTGAGCAGGAACCGTGCCATCCTAACAGATGGGCTCTGGTGCAAACAGCCAAGAAAACATGTATATTCATAAAAAAAAAAAAAAAAATTAAAAAAAAGGGTACTGAGGGCATGAATACCAGCCAAAAACATCAACATCTCTCCATGTCTTCTCTTGAGCGTACAAATCCATGGTTAAGAGGATGTGTGGGAGCTGAGCTGAATTCATTAAAAAAATTAAAACAGAATGCCTGGCCACGTAGAAAGAGATTTCAGAGTTTTGGGAAATGGGCAAGGTGCCCTGAGAGAGAGGAAAAAGGAAAGAGAAAAGTAATATTCGGGAATAAGCTGAGCCAGAAAAATGCATGGGGTCTGTCTGGTAATTACCAGAGCCTGTGACTTGTCTGGATGCTCAGTTCATGAGTTTGGTTTGGGGTCAGGGAGGAGGGGGAGGTACAGTCCTGTCTCTTGGGCTTTATTTTTTTTCCCATTCAATACATTTCTCCTTTAGTAGGCCAAAATTAAGACAAGGAAACAAACAAAATGCTCAAACCCAAGAATTTTGGGCTGATCTAATATTTGGAGCTCACAGAGTTCTGTCCCGAGGTCCTGGTAGATTTTGGTCAGGGAACTGTGAGGCCACAACTGAGAAGATCAAGAAGAACAGATGAGATTGAACTGAGAACATTAAAAAAGGGATTGTGAACACAGGTGAGGAACGCACCTCGCCTGGCAGACCAGCTGGGAAGCTCTTCCTAACACCAAATAACCACAACAGGCCAGCATAAACCAGGTCTAAGTATGAGAAAACCAGAAAGGTGCTGAGCCTACCATCATGCAAAATACTTTTCTTGAGGGACACACCTTGAAAACCAAGTTCATTGAGGCTGCTGAGATGGAGAGAGGGTTTGCTTAAGTGGAAACTCGTGAATTTCTCTTTCACATCCCATCCTTGCTGGCAGCAGAAGCAGCAAACAAACCTACTCCTCTCCTTTCCTTACCAGCAACACACAGAATTTCAAAGTTTGGAAAAGACATCTAACACCATGAAGAGGAGACTTTAAACTCAGTTTTACTCCGCCCTTTATCCCCACAACAGGGTAAAACCTCTCAGAGGGGTGGTACACCCCTCATAAACAGCAGAGAGAGATTTAATCTCAGTTTTGGATCTTGGAACTGCACCCAGATTTTCTACTCCCTTGAAGATTTTGCTGTTCCTGAAACAGTAAGATGATGTGGGATAGGTCTGTATTTTTGAAACTGTTCCAGCTCATACAAAAGAGTTAAAGAAAGGCCTGCAAGCCAGCTCTCTCACGGGACTGTGCTAATATAAGAGCTGTGGCCTTCTATTCCTTAACTTAATTCATATTTCATTGCCTTATGAAAAGCTGAATAATTCAGCTTTACCCTGAAATGTGAGGGAAGTCTTCATTAAAAGGCACCATGGGCCAATTCAGAAAGTAGTAGGACCTAAAACCTTTTCTATATCACTATGTGGTTTTCAAAGGAAACAAGGAGTCAACAAGGAAGTTAGAAGAATATGAGGTAGTGTTCTAGGCTCAGGAGACTACTAAAGATAGAAATATTTGCTAAGATTTCAAGTTCCTATAAGCTGAAATAAAAGAGTGTTAGAACCAATGTTCTCTTGAAAATGCTACTAGACATAACACACACCAAGGTCTCTAAAAATCTCAGTCTGAGCAACTTGCAATGGTCCAGGGAAGAGTTGGAATGAGATGATCTTTAAGTTCCTTACAACCCAAACTATTCCCTGATTCTGTGATGTTATTCTAAAGCAATCCAGGAATTCTGGCACATGCCCTGCTGTTAGGTAAATCACACTTCCAAAACCTGGTGTCAGAGAGTAAATGTGCACCCACAGCTGATCAGCCAGGAGATCCTTTGATGCAGGGAACAGTAGCAGATGAGGCAGATGGTGGAAAAAATGGTAGAAAAGGGACTAGGAAATGTAGAAAAAAAAGGTAGAAAAGTTAGAATTAAAGGCTTCAGGGAGACCTTACAGAAACCTTCCTTCCATTACCTAGAGGGGGCTTTGGAGAGAGTTGGAGAGGGACTTTCCATGGGGACATGGAGTATAAGGACAAGGGGGAATGGCCTCAAGCAGAAGGAGGCTACATTTAGATTAAATCTTAGGAAGAAATTCTCCCCTGTGAGGGTGGGGAGGCCCTGGCACAGGTTGCCCAGAGAAGCTGTGGCTGCCCCATCCCTGGAAGTGCCCAAGGCCAGGTTGGATGGGGCTTGGAGCAACCTGATCTAGTGGAAGGTGATCCCTGCCCATGGAAGGGGGTGGAATGAGATGATCTTTAAGGTCTCTTCTGACCCAAACCATTCTGTGATTCTGTGACTCTTGGTAGCAGGGTTTTCTCAGTGCTCTGCAATGGTTCTGTTGACTTCTCCAAGTCTTTGATCTTTAACCTGTGTGCAGCCACATCAGTGCAAATCTTCTTTCTTTTCTTTCAGTGAGCTCAAAATCCACTATTGTTCGTGGTACCAGAAGTTAATGTTCCCTCCCTGCAGTGCAGCAGTTATTATTATTATTATTATCATTATTCCCACTGTTACCTCACTTCTCCTAACAAATAACAATAATAACAAAAATAATGATAATAAGAAAAAAAAAATCAAAATTTGGATTCTGCCCTTTCTAATTACAAATCACCACCTGTGGTAAAATTATTGAAAAACAGATGAGCATTTCATTCCAGCAATAGCCTTAAAACAAGCAGCAGTTCCAACTGCCAGTGTGATGTATAGACACGGCGCAGGGCAGATGAGGGATTAATTAGGTCTGTCCCTGCACATTGCCAGGGGAGCACTTCTGTAGAGGTGATTGAAAACTAGAAAGAGTGGCATTAGTCTTCATTGTTGGTTAAAGGCAACAAAAATAAAGATGCAATTGAGTTGACAAAGCTTCCAGGTATGTGGCTGAGTCATTTGGAGGTGTCAAAATGATCAAACCATAATTAATTAGCTAAAGTGTTATATTTAATTCCTCAACTTTAATGAAGATTTCTGCAGCCGAAAACAAACGGCAGCACCATTTGTTTGTGAAGGGAAGGAGTGGAGTTCACGAAGCGGATGACGCCAAAATTTAATGGCGCCTTTATAATCAAGCCCATGTTCTTAATCTTACTGTCATTTTCTGTACAGACATAGAAACCATGTGCCATTGTATGCATTCATATTAGGACTGCAATTAGGAGACCAGAAGTGACAGGGAAACCAAATGTTTATTATTTCCAAGCAATAAAACAGAATGCAGCTCAAAAAACTCCAGTTTTTTTTTAAATATTGGCCTCTAGGGTTGACACTGTAAAGACACACAAGACCTCAGTGGCAGGCAGTCTAAGTCTGTATCTCGGGAATTTCGTGAACCTTGTTCCAAAGGAAAGAAATTTGAGGTTTATGAGTTAAGAATTGCAAAAGCAAAATGTGAGTTTTGCCCTGAGTTCTGCCACAGCTGTGGATAACCACAACCTTGGATTTAGGCTGAGGGAAGGTCTGCCTGAAACACTCAGGCAGCTCTCTCTGAGCACATGCCTGTATTGGACTGGGAAAGGTTTCTTTCTCTTCAGCTTTTTCACCTGCCACCACAACCTATAATGCACCCTGGTCCTATCAGGTCCTTAGACAAGGAGAGACTCACCCCAAAATGTTCTGTGCCATACTTCCCATGCCAGTGCATGAAAGCGGCCACCAAGAGCTCTGGAATAGACATTCTCCCATCCCATGCACATTCAAACACACATACACATCAGAGGCTGATGCATCTATGTGCTGCTCAAACTGAAAGTCACTTTTCCAGGATACTTGTTGCAGGATTTATGCAGGAATGGCTGTTTTGAGGTGACAAGAGGCCCAGAACACCTATCCTATGGAGACAGGTTGAAAAGGTTGGGGCTCTTCAATCTGGAGTAGAGATGCTCCAGGGAGACCTTAGAGGCCCTTCCAGTACCTAAAGGGGTTCCAAGAGAGCTGGGGAGGGGCTTGGGACAAGGACCTGGAGTGGCAGGACAAGGGTCTCCTCTCCAACAATCTGTGGCTGCGATGAGCTGTATGGCACAACCTGCACAATATTGTGATGTTCAACAACTCATTCCTGCTGCTGGTATCCCCAGCCTTGTGCAAAGCAGAAGGGTGGGAAGATGCTTTCTCCCACAGAGGAATTCCAGGATTAGCTGACAGTCAAGGCCTTAGCAGGAAGGCCGGTTAATGTATTGTTTCATCTACAACATAAAATGTAAGCAATGTTTCCCTCTTACCCAGCAGCTGTTACCTCTACCATAAGCTGTTAAAATTCCCTCGTTATTCCATGCAGCCAGGCCAGGCCCATTTCCTGTGCAGTTGTCATCTCCTTAATATATTGTGACATTACAGACTTTATTAGTATATTTGCAGTGCCTTTTTATTTTTTATTAGCTAATGGGCTGTTTGCTTACACCATATTTGCTTAGTCTTTCAGAGCTCAGCCTATAAAATGGCCAAACGTGATCCCATCTGGAAGCCATTAAAGATCAATAGAGATGGAATCTGAAGAAGAAAGAATAGTGAAAAAAAAAGAAGGAAAAATCTACTATCAAAAACAATTGTGAACAAAAACCTGTCAGCTTCTGTTCTCAAATCTGGACGTGGTAAAGCTCATCACAATTCCAACGTGACAAAAAACACCATGGTCTTTTTAACATCAGGAACAACTAATCTAGCTTAAAGGAATCATAAATATGATTAAAGCCCGTGGTTTCCTTGATTCTTTGTGAAAATGGAAACCTTTCTAGCACACGTTGCATTCTTCTGAAGTGCTGGGCTCTTTGTGGGGAAGCAGCTCAGAGGACAGACTACTTCTGTGACAGAAATATGAGTTATGGTGACGTGTCTCTGTCGCTTTCATGGCTGTATCACAACACCTGCAGGTGTTAACATGGCAAGATTGTGCCCAAAATGAGGAAGTTTCGTTGTGAAATGCACATTATGGCAACCAGACATGTAAAGTTGTGTCTGGCTCCAAAGAATATTAATTCTGTATCTTCAGTACTTAAATATTTTGGCAAATACAAGTCTAGGAAGGTTTTGAAGAGCTCCTGCAGTAGATGAGTGCTTGGCTCCACTGTGGTAGTCACCCTACAGAAAGAAAGAGAGGATTTGAGGTTTTGCAGGAGCAAATGGGATTATGAACACAATTCTTCCACAGGCTCATTGCTGACCCAGAGCAAAAATCAGCCCTGAGCATGGCACCCAGCAAGGGAGACACGCTCAGGGCTGGCATTTGCCTGTGGCGTGGGCACCAAGTGTTTCACCCATCGTGACGAGGGCTATGTTTGTTCTGGCCATGTCTCAATCTCTGGTGCCTGGGGACTCGGAGCGGCGAAAACAGAGGTGCCCACACTCACCTGGGCTGCGCGTGTTCCCCTCTGCCTCCAGATGCCTACAGCAGATCCGTGTCGGCTTTAATCACTTTACAGTCACAGAGAGGAGCAGACGTTTCCAGGGCCTGACCCATCTGACCTGCTTTAGAAACATGCCCGAGGATGAGGCAAACTGCATCCCAGAAGGACCTTTTCCCCTCCTGCGTCTCTGAAGGCGGTTTGGGTGATTAGGTCAGATGCAAATCCCTGCTCTGGTGACAGGTGACACCCACCCAGCACCCATGTGGTCAACAGCTACAGCTATACTAGAAACTAAATGCTGCTAGATCCTGAGCTAATGGTCACCACCTACCTCTGATCACACAATTTATTTCTCTTAACCTCAAAACAAGTGTGGCTACTTCCAAAATACCTGCTAAGGTGTTCTTCAGCCAGAGACCAGACGCCTAAATCTGTCCCTGGCTTGGAGATCTGCAAGTCTGGGTGGGAGCAAAGAAATTTGCCCCGAGTTTAGGACTCACCATGTTGTAGAAATGTTCGTTCCAGAGAGTTTTCTCTCAGTGAGGACCACAGAGAGGCTTGGAGTGATTCATTTCAGTCTTGAGAAGAGGAGGCTCTGGGAGAACCTTGTCTGTGTGTACAGCTGCACAATATGGGAGAATAAATTATAAAATCATGGAATCGCAGAATGGTTTGGGTTGGAAGGGATCTCAAAGAAGAAACCTGAAATTTTATACTTAAGATTTGGTGTTTAAAGGAAAAGGTTTTCTGTTGACTATTGCTTGTAAAAAAAAAAAAAGGGAAAGAGACATCTAAAAAACCACTCTGGACAACTCTTCAAATTTTTAGCTAGAGCTAAAGAAAACCCTCCTTTACACTGGACACAGAAGCTGTCTCAGAGTTAAGACATTTTGAGGTGAATTGGAGACAGAGAGTGTAGTGTGCATTTGAAATAATTATAAAATTCAAAGGTTGACTTGATGATCTTGGAGGTCTTCTCCCACCTTAAAAGTTCTATGATTCCATTCTATGATCTGCCCAGGAAGACACCAGATTCAAAGGGTCATGACGAAGCACAACTGCATTCAGCAATTGGAAAAAAGTGCAGGAAATTCATGTGTCAGTGCTTAGGTTCCAAAGCAATGGCCACTTTAGGCAGGAAAAGCAGATAACCATTAGATTTCACAGGAAATTCCCAAACTGTCCAGGTAAAAGGAAGCATCTGGGAACATTTGGGACTTGCCGGCACCAGGAGAAGCAACAAGCAGTTTAAAAATACTGCCCCTCAATGGGAGAAAATGTATTTCTATTAAGGGACTGGAATTGCTCTATGCCTGTCGGAATTTTTGCTTGTGCACAGGAATTTAGCTCCAGGTTCATGTCTGTCACTAAAATTGACAACTGCCTATGGCTCTCTACAATTGAAACGTAGATCTTAAATTTCACATCATTATCCAAATAAAATATATCTGCCAAGGGGGACTGGTATTACACAGTTAGAGAACTGTGATACCAGTTGTCTGATTAACATATTGAGAGGAATATAAGAATTTCTCACCTATTTTCCAGAGGGAGACTAACTGGGGAGCTAGTGGTAAAGAGACTAATTGAACATCCTCCCTCTGCTCGCTACAGAGATGCCCAGAAATATGTCTGCTCTGTGCAAGCAGGTTTTCCCTCTGCATATTACATTTGCTTTTTAGGACAGTAAGGAACAAAATCATTAAGCCTTTTTTCTTTTGTTTTTTTTGCACCTCCTTTACTAAAAAAAGAGTTAGCCAAATTTTCACATTGAAAAGTGTATGACTTTCCAGAGAAAGGTTTCTCATGGCTGCATAAAAGACCAAAGAGATTAAACAGAGAAGTTGTTTTTGGAAAGAAGAAGTTCTTTTTCAGGAGATATCAATGAAGCAGAGATCAGAGAAAACCTGTCCAAGCCTCATTCAGACAATGATTTATTAATAGTTGAGACAGATGTGAATTTACACATTACAGGCAGAGTCCAGTTCAGACCTGGATCCACATTTTGCGTGTCACTGAGGTCAGGGTTTTGAATCAGTTCATCAAAGCAGCTGACCAGGGAGGATGCTCAGAACCAAACCTGCCTCTGAAGTTCTTCCAGGGTTTGTGTCTGATATGTTTGTGACATATCAGAGAGAGCCGCTTTCATCTCGCCTGTTTTGCCAGGACTTAAGAACTAGAAAACTCGGTCTCAGACACAGAGGAGAGTGTTGTTGTAAGTCAGCTGAGCCACAGTAGGAGTTTTTGTGCACATTCTTAGCCCATGACATATTTGAACTAATGAGAATCATGTTACCTTCAAGAGAAATAAGTTAAAGCTGGCACAAATTACCTGCAGAATTGCCACAGATGAATAATATGCCCACAGACCATTGACACCCATAAGCTGATGTATCTTCCCTTGTATCTCACCCTGGAGCCAGATGGATCCATTCCAAATTTATTCCACCTTGGACAGTAAATAGAATTTGACCCATGCCAGGCCTGTGCAGGTATAGCTCTTCTACTTACAGCCTTCTAAAAAGTAGAGGCTGCCACAAAAAGACTGCAGCCAGTTGGTCAAAAGAAGGGATTATTTCCCACTCTTTGGCTCTTGTGAATAGTCTGAAAATTCTGCTTTCAGTCATCTGAATAGTCTGCCCAATTCTGTGCTTCTTTGTGGAAGAGAGAGATTGAAAACTGGAGAAAGTCCAAGAACCACTGCTAGCACAGTTACAGAGCTGGAACATGCAGAGATACATGAAAAGATGTGGAGGGAACTGTGTTTGTCTTGAGAACAGAAAGATAAATGGGATTCTGACTGTTGCTTTCAACTACTCAAGGTGGAGTTTTTGAGAAATTATTAAGTCTTTTTTTCCTTGGAGGTGTTTGGATCCTGCTCCTTGCCGTTTTTGAAGATAGGAGTGACATTTTCTTTCTAATAGTCCTCAGGAACCTTCCAGAAGTGCTGTCACCTTTCAAAGAAAACACAAAGCATCCTTGCAATGACCTTGTCCAGATACCTCACCACTCACGGGTGCATACCATCCGCTACTACGCACATGGGTGTGTTCAGTTTGTTTAAATGCTCCCTAACCTGATCGTCTTCCACTGAAGGTGAGTCTTCCTTGTTTTGGAATTTCCCCTGTTCTTGGGGCTCTGAGATTCATGAAGGGCAGTCTGATTAGTAAAAACAGATGGAGAAGGCATCGAGTACTCAACATTTTTTAGTGCTCTTTGTCACCAGGTCCCCAACCCTATTCAACAGCAAACCAACCTTGCCCCTGGGCTCCCTTTTGCTCCACGTGTGTTTGCAGAAGTTTTCCCTGTTGCACTTCACATCACCTGTGAAATTCAGCTCCAGATGGGCTTTTGTTTTACTACCCTTGTCCCTAAACTTGGACAGTGTCACTTGTCCTAGGTCACTCTACCCTGCTTCCAGCTCTTGCATGCTTCCTTTTGAGGTTTTCTGAGCCTTTTTTTTGAGTGTTTTTGGGATCTCTTTGTTCATCCATGAAGGCCTTCTACCACCTTAAAGGTGGAATATTTTTGGTTGGAAGGGACCTGTAATGATGGTCTAATCCACCTGGGGATCAGGGATGATCAAAAGTTCAAACATGTTGTTAAGGGCATTGTCCAAAAACCTCTTAAACCCCAACAGACTGGAATATCAGCAACTTCTCCAGGAAGCCTGTTCCATGTTTGATCACCCTCTAGGTAAAGAAATGATCCGTAATGCCCAGGCTACAACTACCCTGGTGCAACTTTGAACCACACCCAGGTGTCCTATCTCAGGATAACAGAGAAAACAGCTCACACAAAAGAAAAAGCAGCTGGATGGGAATGTCTAGAACTGTGCTGAGTCAGGTAAACTGAGTAGTCCTTGGACAAGAAAGAGGAATAAAGTGGACAGTCAAGGAACTAGTCTTGCTTTTGTGGACTGCATTGGTCAGACTGCCATAGCTCATTTGCACTGTCTGTCTCTTAGAGGGATGCTCTAAATTGCATGTGGTTCAGAGAAAAGTCTTACAGTGGGATAATTAAGAGCCTCATTTCATCTAATGGTCTGCAAAGAAGACTGTAGGAAGATTTTAATTTAGTCTGTGTCTCTTAAATAAAGTATAAGGTATTAAGTAAACCTTTTATGCAACCATGAAAAATACTGGAGAGGCCTGGTAGGAAGATGGAGAAGTTAGACAAGGGAAAAACAAGAAGAGAGCACCAATGCTTATCATGGCCAAGACACGACATAAACATCAAAGGGGTCCCATGAATGCCACCATTTTTGGTATTTTCATATAAAGAAAGACTGGCTCACCAAGGGATATGATTTAGCCAGAAATGGATAATTAGCTCAAAACAGATGTTAATAGGTAAAACTTTATCACCTGTTTTACACAGAAAATTAGATTCAACAAACAAATGTGAGTTCTTTTTTTTTCTCTGGCTATAAAAATATGTGATTGCTTCCAGAGTCAGAACGTTGCTCATTTAAGGGGATTTCATGTAGTTTGCAGAGGTAAAGCATTGGAAAATGAGCAGGCACAGGAAGACCTGCCATTAGAGAAGCTTCAACAAAGAGCTACTCATGTCCTGCAGGAGGTTGTAGTTTCCCTGGGAAAAGGAACATCTCAATATATGTAAAGCAGTACCTATCACCATGTTTTCTGAGACCTTGCAAATGGATACCGTTCCTGATTTCTAGTGGTGCCATAAGCCCTAGAGAGGCCCCTGTGTTCTTCTAACTTGGTTTACTTCCGCAGAGACGCACATCCTCCACGCTCACAAGATGATGTGAGCATTGTGCAGATTTGTGAGAAAAGAAAAGAGAGTTTAATAGTGTGGTCCATTCTGCATATTAGTGTTAGAAAATGCTGCTTTGTGGTTGCTATTGGTCATTTGGGTCTCATTTTTTAAGTCCTTATTAGAATAAGAAAAGAAGTAATGGGAAAAGAAAAAAAAAAGGCAAACAGAGAAAATGTTCTGTTATGCTGAGCTCCTTTTCATGATAATTTAGCCTCAGAAAGAGTCATTTCCAGTCAGAGGCACAGCAAATCCTGAGTCACTACCAGATCTTGATTCACTGCCATTTATCTTCTGCACCAGAAGGACACAACTGTGGTTGGACACTCACAGTGTCAAAATGCTTAACAAATTATTCTGATGTTTTTAATCTCTTCAACAGCTTCTTAATCTTTCAGCACTTTATTCTCTAGGGAAGAATCAGGAATTTTTCCCATCTGTTGTGAAAGTGAAATGATTTCAACCTGCAAATTATTTCAGACTTGGTGGAAGAACAGAGACTGTGACGTGCCGTTAATGTGACAGTATTTGACTTTTCCTCTTGGTCCCAGGATACTTTATAGAGTATTATCATCATAATCATTATTATTATTATTATTATTATTATTATTATTATTATTAGTTTTATTAACTATGCAATGGAATATTGAATATGTGTTTTCAAATAGCAATAAAATTATGTAGGTTTATGCATCAAAAATTCATAGTGTTTAGCATGTAACAAACATTTGTGGCAGTGGGGGTTGGAACTAGATGATCTTTAAGGCCCTTTTCCACCCAAATCCTTCTAAGATTCTATGATACAAATATCCATATCTTATAAAGATAAAAAAGACATCCTCAAACATGTGAATTCTGTGCCACAAAATGCCCAGGGCAACAGCAGGCCAAAACCAAAATGTAAAGTTGAGCCAAATCTCATCGATTTAAGGTATGTCTAATGAAGGTCTGAATCGTCCATGTGTGAGTGAAACACCAGAGAGTCTCCCTGTACATAAAGGATTAGTACAGACTGCAACTCTACCTCATGGGAAAAAACCTAAAATTTATTTGTTTGGGGTTTTTTTCACCATCTTGCAACCTTGTGTGACAGAATCTTCTCCAGCAAGTGCAGGAATGCAGCAGAATGCTAATAATAAATTAAATAATGTATCTAAAATATGTCTCTCCTGACAAATGACAGAACATTACAATATTCTGATCTGGGACTAAAACGGAAACTCAAAAACACCAGAATCAATCAGAATTTGTCAGTACAGAAAAAAGAAGCCCCTAGATGCTGCTATTACGGCTCATTACAGGAAAACAGACAGCACCTCACTGTCCTTTTTGGTGACCCATTAGAGGTTACTTGCAGATTCTATGGCATTAGGGCATGTACAGGTGAAAATTATCCATTCTTTAAAGTCCCACCATTTTTAGCTTCAGTCATTATTTCTCCTCAGGGTTTTACACCTGGTCTGGGAAAGATCAGTCAGGATGGAGAGAAACTCCTCAGGAATGACATGAGCAGTTGTACCACTCATCCTACAAATGATTCACAGGAAGAATTCTATTTGGCAAATATTGAATGTTTTATTTTTATTTTTTTTCTTTATTTGAGAAACCAGGAGCAGTGTGTGAATGATGCTTTGCCCTATTTCCCTTCTGTAAGCCAGTGTTTTGGAATTTGGCTCCCATTGAAATGCCAGGGGAAAAGCATCCTACAACTCAGGACACTGCACTATATCACCTTTTACTTTAAAAAGAAAATTAATTGGTTGTTAGGAGCCAAACTGCTTATCCCAGCTAGAGGACACTTTCTCTTAGAAGTTTTTCCTCCAAGCCAGGTCCTCAGCTGGTATAAATCTCAGAAGTCTATTTAAATTAATATAGTTACACAGATTTACATGATCCAACTGCTTGATTTCAGCTAAGCTGCTCCTGTCAGAAGGCAATTTTTGGTATAAGGTTATAAATCCTTGACCCATACTGAGGCAAGTAGAGAAAAATCAAAACCGATCATTCTTCTTCTTCTATTTTTTTTTTCCATTTCATGTGCAAGGAAGGAAAAAAAAGAATCGAATGAGATCTGCAATTAAACATTTACAGTCCACGAGGAGGTTTACAAAAAGAAACGAGTGAGCTGGATAGAAAGAGAAACAGAGCACATATTGAAACCGTGTGCCCTATTTGCTGAATGCAGCCTTTGTGAAGCCTGACGGATCAGAAAAGAACTGGAAGCTGCAGTGCTCTGTTTATCTAAAAATAAAATATTGCATAGGTCAAGCAAGCACAATGCAATTCCTCCTCCCTTTCACTGGATCTCAGCCTTGACCTGAAAAGCCAACTCTCTAATGCGCTGAAAGCCTTTCAGGTTCCCATTGCGGGCAGGGACTGACAGCTTTCCTGAGCTATGCCAGGAATAAGATAGATGTACAAAAATTAATCAAGATCCAATTTAGCAAGAGCTTGAGCACACGTGTAACTCCCTTTACCCTCCAAACTAGGCACTCACTTAAACAGATTACTAAATTAGTGTGAATTAGAAAAAAAAAAATCCCAAACTGAGAGAAATCTTGTGGGAGAAACTTTCCAGTTACCTTATGCAGATATATACTCAAAATTAATTTGAATCAGTTTTACCCTCTTCTGTCCTTTTTAAACTTCTATAAAATTTGGTAAAAATACTCCTTCAGCAGTGGGGGGAGGGGGAAATTAAACTGAAGTTTAAAGCCTCTGAAAATCAGCAGAGGCCTCACTTTTATCAAGAATGATGTATGTGTGTATGTATATTTAGTGAAAGTTAGCCAATGCTGGAGCCAAACTGGGCCATTTTTAACTCATAACAAATTTCCAAGTAATTTATAACCTTCTGATGGCAAAAAAAAAAATCACATGGCTCAGAAAAGCTTGCTGAGACCATCTCATTCACTTCTCTTAGATATGTTTACAGTTATCTTGCCAGAACACATGGTTATTCATTCATTCTTGTCTGATCAAACTCAGTTTCAATCTGACCTTCAGAATAACAGGCTGATATATCCTTTTCATTCGGGACTGCAAAATCCCTGCTCTCTCAGAAAACTGGCAAGCAGAGAGGATGCTACCAACAGGTGAATCTCAAAAGTTTCAGAACGTCCTTCAAGTAAACCTTCAAAAAACCTGATTCATCTAAAAATTAGGTACAAACACACCAATAATTTTAATAGTGCCAACATACCTACCAGTGTACGGACTAACTGTGGGAAGAGGGAGATGGCTGACACTATCCCTGCTATCCAAGTGGTTATCGTGGATTTGAAAATGATCCATTGAGTTTCCAGTGAGCTGGAGTCACCGTTCCTGTGGGGATTTAGAGGATGTGTACTTGTGGCACTTGGGGACACGGTTTGGTGGTGGCCTTGGCAGTACTGGGTAAAGCCTTGGACTAAATTTGAGACATCTTTTCCAACCTAAATAATTCTATGAGTCTATAATTCCATAAAAGGCCCTGAGGTCCTTCCTAGTTTGTTGCTCTTGTACATCTGTTGTTCTTATTTTGACAAGACGTGAGTGTGAAATATATAAAGTACATAAACATAATAAAGACTTATTAGTTGCACTTGTCTTGTGGTATATTTTATTTCAGAATACAGGCAAAAAAAAGGAGTGCTGTTGAAATATTTCCTATAATTTGTTTGGTTTTCTTTAAAAGGCCATACATTTGTTTCAGTTCTTTTTCCACTAACAAATGTTGAATATCCTCACATGATCTGAAAAAAAAAACCCTAAAACAAAAATTTTAACTGAAGAAAAAAGTCTAACAATGTCTTGGTATTTTTAATTAATTTTTCATGGGATTTCCCTTTTCTCTTTGGCAATGTGGGTACAGTATCCAACACATTCTACAGGTCTGGGATGCATTTGCACCTTCTTAATCTGCTGTTGTTTTACAACAGTAACATTGCAATGTAGAATCAGGGAATCACAGAATGGTTTGGGTTGGAAGGGACCTTCTGCCATGTGCAGGGACAACTTACACTAGACAAATGCCTGAAGTCCCCACATTAAAGTTCTGGAGAAGGATTTAGGAGAGTCAGCCCCCATCCATAGTGGTTCCCACTTTTTACTCCTCTCTGCTCCTTACCTGGCGTTTACTGTCTAACAGGATGTGCTGACAGCAGCGCTGGTGAGTAAGAGAAGACCTGCAGAAGCTGTAAGCCCTTTAGGAAACTGAGGAATATCAGTCACAAAATCTAATGCTGTTTCTTTTTCTGGGAAAATGTTTACAGAATTTTGATTTTTCCTGTGATTCTATTAAAGTCAAGGTAATCTGTTTACAACAGAGAAAAAAAGGTAACAAAAATATAGAAATAGTGTTGAGAGCAAATCCTTACCAGGCATAACTCCTTGTGCAGTCACTGAAACCATACCTCTGTCCATCCTGTTAAATGCTCATCCCTAAATCCAGAGGCAATCACTGAGACACAAAGATCCTCCACTGGAAAGTAAACAGGGACACAGAATTAATGCAGGATGATGGTGTCAGAGGGGCCACGTGTTTCCCAAGCCTGCCACTGTCTTTTCCATAAAAAGCTCCAGGTTTGGGGTTCCAGTTGAAAAACTTGCTCAGTGATTGGAAAGAGTGAAAGATTTTGGGGGTATTGGGTTTGCATGGGGAAAGATGGTCTCGGGCTGCGCAGACAACATTTCCAAAGTCTGTGTTGAGCAGTGAAGCCCCAAACACACACGAGGGATCAAGCATCTTCCTGAGGTACGGCTGCACCTTATGATCCTAGAGGTCTTTTCCAACCTTTGTGATTCTGTGATGCTGAAAGACACATTTCTGTAATTATTGCAAGAACAAAAACAAAGACAAAATTAGGGAAACTTTAAAACCCAAAGAACATAAACTCCTCAGTTTATTTTCGCTCCAGAACACCCCAGCTACAAATTTTCTATTTCTTTGGTCAGGATCTGCCTCATGCCCCTCATGCTTTTGGCTTTTAAAAACCCTTAACAAATCCAGGGGCCAAACCACATGTTTAAATGCCCGAATTAGTTACCAAAAAATATCATATTAACATCTCTATGGGTGCCTGATCTTCAACAGATAAGATTTTTCCTCCTTGAAATCCTGAATATGAAACTTGCACCCTGCAGCCGTGGAGAGCAGCCTAGAGACAGCTCTGCAGCGGGAAAAAAGCACCATCTTTTGTTGCACAGACGCTTAAAATGGGAATAATGTGTCTTTTGCTTCATTTTTTTTTTTTTTAATTTTTGCCATGTACATAGACAGAAATTTTAAAGCAAAAAGGTAAAGCAAACAAAACTGTACACAGGAATAAAAACAATATTTAGGAAAAAAAAAAGTTTAAAACTTCATTGGCACGAAATAATGAATTCTAAGATCTCTCTGATATCTTCAATCACCCCAGAAATCAAAACACAGGGATGTGCATCCATGCACAAAGGCTGGAAACTCTTTGGATCTGGTCCTGCTCCTAATCACAGGAGTTTCTCTCCTCTGACCGCACAGGATGGGGCCCTTTCATTATCTTTCAACCAGCCGATAATTAGCAAGTTTCGTAACAATCCTGTCAGATGAGCAGCCTGGGGAAGGGAAAGGAATCTATTATGTGGCCAGAGCCTTCTGTCTGCCCGATCTTTTAAGCAGATTGAAGCGGGGCGGCCGTCGCGCTCCACCGCCCCAGGTGAAGCCGGCGCGGGGCTCCTGGGGGTTATCAAACCTGCCAGGGCTTTCGGGAGAGCAAAGCCTTCCGCCGGGAAAGGTCCTCCCAAACGCCGGCTCCGCATCTCCGGGATTATCCCCCCCTGCACTAACACATCATCTGGCTTTAAACTTCGGCCCCTCTGGCGAAGTACAGACTCCGAGCGCCGCTCGCCCCCTCCCCGCTCCTCCCCATCCCTCCTTATCCTTTAGTCCAGTCTTTTCCCTGTTCCCGAGCAGCCACGGGCTGCGGCCGGCACCGCTGCCAAGCACCGGGCTGGATTAGCTGGGAGCCAATAGCTGGGGGTCAGGATTAAGAGGCCAGCATGCACTTTAATACAAGCTGCCTATAATTAATGGCATTATTAATAGCTTGACTGAAAAATTCATTAAAAAATCCATTAAAAATAAATACCCTTTTACAAAAGGCATTGCCTTGGGTAAGAAAAACAGAAAAAAAGATAAAGGAAAATTGATTGGTGGTTTTCAGTTTGCAGAAAGACAGACCATAGTTCAAGCTGATTAAAATTGAACATTTTAGATTAAGCACCCTTGCCAAAATATTCTCTGTAGTTACCCAATATGAAAATATTATGAGATGTCACATTTTACATTTTTTATATGTGAAGGTTTCAGCATAAGGCACATCCACCACGTGCACACGCACTCAGATGTGCCCATGTACATGTCTCCTAGAGGTAACTTCTTTCCTGAGATATTTTTTCTCCCTCAGGAACATCAGGACTCCTCCTGCAACAGAGGGTAACTGTAAGAGATAAACTCAGACTCTACTGCAGAGAGTGCTCTCAAATGCTGCAGAGCTCCCTGCCAGCACATATCTCCACCTCTCCCTTTCCGGACCTAATTGTTGCATCTAAGGAAAAGAAAAAAAAAATTTAAAAAAAATCAAACATAAAATGTGTGTCCTTTTATTTCAGGTGTGTGTTTCTCTTCATATTTCACTTCCCAGTGCTCATCATTTTGAGTATGCCAATCAGGGAGTTAAAAAAGCAGCTAAAACTAATTCTTATGTATGCTAAGGCCTCCTAATTTGTCTCTAGCAGTGCAAAAAGCCAGTAAGAGTGAGCAAAAAGATATTCGATGCCATTTTTTACTTCCTTTTACACTGCCCGAGTGGTGTAGAGCAGACTCACACTTGGGACTTTGTGTCCAAATCTTCCTTCTCCAGAATGAGTCTCATGAAGTTACGGGTAAGACTACAAAATAGCAGTAATCCTACACTATTTTTTCTAACTTCAGCACTAAAACTGGAAATCCTGTCAAGGCAGACACTGATTTATAACCCTATAGGTGAGGACCATGCTTGGACACCAACATGGGCCATTTCTAAAGCACCAGTTTCTATCTTCTTGATGCCTTTTCCTGGTCTTAAAATCAAGAGTCAAACACGGTTAAGAAGGGAAAAAGGGATTTTACCTTTGCATTTATTTTAAGGATCCTTAGGTGCACTACGTCCAGGTTGAATGCACCTCCATGCACACCGCAATGCACACCCCCAAAAGATCTGGTATAATCTTACAGGTCTTACTAATTAGCATATCTATCAAAGATTCCCCAATGGAAGGCTTGAGTGAGCCCCCCTCCCCAAGGAACCTTCCCCTGGATGGTTCTACCTTCATTTACAGAATGTGTTCTGGAGACGACCTTGGTGTCTGGGGCACACTGATCCCTAACTACGAAACCTCTAAAATGTTGAGTCTCCTATCATGACAAACAAGTCCAAGAATGTAGGCAAAAAGCACTAAAGAATACAGAAGTTGTAAAAAGGTATAAAAGGGGTTTAAAAGAAAAGGCAAAAAATCATCATGGCTTCACTTATAACTTCCAGGTTGTTTCACAGAATCACAGAATGGTTTGGGTTGGAAGGGACCTTAAACTCATCCCTGTCATGGGCAGGGACATCTTCATTAGACCAGGTTGCTCCAAGCCCTGTCCAACCTGGCCTTGAACACTTCCAGGGATAGGGCATTTACTGTGTTTAAAGAAGAAGGAAAATGTTTGAAGGATTATACCAGATTTAGTGTCTAAACAGTGATTGACAGCCACTAAAAGCAGATGCTGGAGTGAAAAGTAAGTTCTGACAGAACAATCTCCTAATCCCCAAGAATCACAGCTTTGTTTAAAGCAGCCAAATCATCACAAGATAGAGCAGGATCCCCTTTCCCTCCCCCTAAACAGGAGCTGGTTAAGGATGCAAAACCCAATCATTGCTTCATCTGCCAACTTCGTTGCTGCTCCCAGCATCAAGCTCCACAGTCGGCACAACCTCTGCCAGCCCATAACGCAAAAAGTTCACTTTCCATCACTGTTACACTGCAGACACAGAGAGTGACTCATGTGTGAGTGTCTCGCTTGCTGTTACCATCCATTGGACATCCACTGTGGAGTATCAGTGAACTCTCTCACACTTCATCCCAGGAAAGCAGAAACATCTCTCCTTGGCTCCGCGTTCCTTCTTGGCTCCTCCTGTTGCCAGCTGTTACGTTTAATGGCTGTCAAACTGTTTGTGCCTCTGAATTAAAAGTCTCCTGGAGGCTATGTTAGATCCTGCCTTTCCTCTGGAGGAACGCAGCGACTCCCTGCTCCGATCACCCTTGTGCTGCCTAATGAATATGGTAAAGTTGTTTCTGAGGCTGCAGCGGTGGGGTTTTTCTGCCCTTAACTACATGTAACGAGCAGTAAAAATTTCACTCCGAGACCAAACTTTCCCAGAAGACGCTGTGACAGATAAATGCTGGAAGATCCCACAACTGGACTGGTGTTTGTTGGTGAGTCACTCTGGTTCACTGATCAATGCTGTGATTTTACAATATTAGAAAACAACATGGAGTGGGGGCTGGCAAAAAACATGCCTCCCCCCAATTATATTTTTAGCATTAGGTGTTGAAACATAAGTTGAAGCCTCTCAGAACTGGATATTCAGGAACTACGGACACAGAACCCACCCCTAAGAAAAAAACAGACACAAATCGCAATGCATTCCATGTTTCCATATCTACATAATTCACAGATTTGTAATCACAAGACTACTTCAAACACCCTTCATTAAAAAAAAAGAAAAAAAAAGGTGAGGACATCTACTGAAATCTAAAAGTTTAATAGGAAGAAATCTTTTTGATTTTTTTCAAGCTAAAAAATATCCATCATTTAAAAAAAATTAACAACACTAAGGTTTTCATTTTTAATTTTCACTTCACAACTTCCAGTGAAGTAAAATAGATTTTCTATTAGTATTTTTTCTTCTAAATATTGGAAACTTATATATAATTTAGAACTTTCATCCTTGTTTTTAAGCACAAAAATCTTCAAACACCTACTTATCATCAAATGCTATCATATTTGGTTTCCTTTAACATGCTGGTCTCAGGTCATTTAGAACATGAATTTAACCCGAGGACAAAATTTTCCTCTGCAATAAATCAGCACAAATCCTATTCATTTCCAGTAAAAGGCGATCAAGTTGATTTTGGTTTGATAGCACAATCCAAGCAAATTATTTCTGTTCTCAGTGAGGCACAACCACCTCTAGTGGCAGAAATCAGCCACCTGCTAAAAGGCTGTGGCAAAGCCACATAGTTTTAGGGGAAAAAAGAGATTATAGAAAAAGGATATTAGGAAGAAATTGTTCCCTGTGAGGGCAGTGAGGCCCTGGCACAGGGTGCCCAGAGAAGCTGTGGCTGCCCCTGGATCCCTGGAAGTGTCCAAGGCCAGGTTGGATGGGCTTGGAGCAACCTGGGATAGTGGCAGGTGTCCTTACCCATGGCAGGGGTGGAACTGGATGATCTTTAAGGTCCCTTCCAACCCAACCCATTCCATGATTCTATCTATGTCAGTGCTCATTTAAAGCTAGTTCTCCATAGAACTATACTGATATCAGTTAGAATTTGGTAGTTTTTCTTCTATCATAAAAAGAGGTACTGGACATTTTCTAAACGGAAAGGTTGCAGAGGTGAACATCTGCCTAAAAACTGCCCTTCAAAAATCATAAACTCCTGGCTCGTTACCAGCATATGAAGAAGAATATTTTCACTGAGACTTGGCTATACTGACCTGAGCTCCTCTTTCATCCCAGCACCTCTGTGCTTCCAGGATCCAGTCACATCTAGCACTAGCTCAGGTATCTCTGCATGATGTTTCAGATCTTGGTTTCCCCCACAATTCTTGCATTCATCCTGGCAACCTTATTTTATCAAACATTAGGAGTGAGATTCATTTGACTGAAGGTAGATCATTGCAATTTAAATTTCTGTGCCAAGATCAGTCACAGCAAGTCCTCTCCACAGTCAAAACTGGAAAAAAGAATACTCCAGGATTGTGAATTTTCTCATCCTGAAATAGATGCCTAAAATTTGAAATAAATTACTTTTTCAAAGTGGCTATTCCTATCCATTAAATATAGTAAGATTTCAGATGGATTAGCTTAGATCAGCTATATGCAATACCACATCTCAAAGTGAAATGAAATTAATTGAATTTCATCTAAAAAAAAATAAAAATCTGCATTATGGAAATTAATCTGCAGTGTGATTTATGTCAGATTGCATGGAGAAAAAATATATTACATATATTACTTTTGATGGAAATTTTTATAAACTATAGCAAGTTACTGATAGAAATTAAATGTCGTTGGAAGATTTGCCTTGTGTTTGCATTGACTTTAGGGTTGTGTGATTTGATATTAGGAGGGTAACACAGGTGTCTAATCCAGGCCAATAATTCTGGTAGTGGTCCAGTAGAGCATCTGCAACATCCACACAGGAGCAGAAGATTTGATGAGAGAGACCTGAGCCTAGAAATCAGGTGGAACACCCTGGCACAAAGGTGTTGAAGCATCTAAATATCCTGTTAGCAGTTGAATTAAAAAAATTACCTCTCTGAAAGAAGTGAGATGCAGATGATGAGAACATAACTCCACGTGTGGGTAACAGTGGTATCCAGCATATCCCAGGCTGTGGGTGTCTTAAAAGTGATCATCTCAAAGAAGGTACTGCTAAAATTAACCTTTTTGGCAACGAGAGACATCACCTACACAACCTGAGGTGAAGCATTTACTTGGTTGCTGTTAGAGCCCAAGGGCACAATGCAATAAAGAGTCTGTACCCGTGAAAAGTGTTAGGCACCGGAAGAGATTAGCACTGCTAATATGGAAAAGAAATAAAATCTGAGTTTTAAGAAGGGATTTGAAAAGTTTTCAGGAGGGTTCACCTGTCATGGTTAATCTCTACCTCAGCAGTCCAATCATGAGGACCAGAAAACTCTTCTCAGGTCTGTGTTCATAATCAGGCCTTGAAATAATGTCTTGAAATAAAATGGAGAAACTTAATCTCCTTTGTTTATCACAAAGAAATGATTTGATAAGGATCTGTGAGCTCATACCAAGGGTAATGGGCCATGTTTCATCCCCAACAAGGAAGAAAAGCAAAATAAAATTACTGTGGAGATTGTTACCTACAAAGACAGCACAAGATGGGGCTTAGCAAAGTGAAGCCAATGGGTGGAGCACCTGCTGGGCTGAGTTTTGGCCCAAGTTTCACACCTTTACATTTCTTTAGCAGCCTGTTCCTGGTTAGCCCCTCTCCAAAATTGTTTCCTCCAAAAAAAGTGGTGCTCATTTCTCTCTCTAATGTTCCAGAGGGGAAGAACAAGTGGCAGAGGGAATGGAGAAAAGGGACCTGGGTGTCCGGGGAAGGGGTCAAGCTGTGGGGCTCAGCTGCTCTTTCCAGCCCTACATCAGCCCTTGACTGTTTCACAAAATATCTTTATCCCATGATGTTACAGAGAGCACAACCCAGACAAAGGGATGTTCTTTGGTCTTTATACACCAGGAATCACTGAAAGAAATTCTCCAGCCTGTCTAAAGGATGGGTTGTTGAAGGACCTGCCACGTGCCTTGTCTATTTTGACTGTAACTTTTAATAAAATCCATTTTTATGAAAATGTCATGTTCTCTCTGATCGAGGTCTTCTGCACATTAGCTAAATTGAGGAGTTCTAGATTGAATATTGGGAAAAATTTCTTCACTGAAAGGGTGGTCAGGCATTGCAACAGGCTGCCCAGGAAAGTGGTGGAGTCACCATCCCTGGAAGTGTTCAAAAATACATAGATGTATTTAGGGACATGGGTTAGTGGTGGACCTGGCATTGCTGTGTTGATGGTTGGACACAAATACCTCAGAGGTTTTTTCCAGCTGCAATGATTCTGTGATTCTATAAATCACCACTTAATTATAACCAGAATAGATTCCACTCTGGCTGTTTTCAGATGATTTTTCTTATGACTTGGTATTATCCCCCAAATAAATTATTTCATTTTTTAAAGAAGAAACTTATTTTGTCCATGACAGGAACATTTCATTCCAGTCATCTCTTCTGGTTAGTTAATGTTTGAAAACTAAAAATATTTTCTTCTTTTCTTTTCTTTTTCCAAGTTCACACCAACTAATTCTGGAGGACTCCAAACCTGGAGATTTAATCATCAGGGTGGGGACTCTTACAACGTTACCCACTGGCTAAATAATCCACTTTCAGTTTGTGCACACAGATTTGATACTTTTCCAGCATCAGATAGCATCTCAAAAAGTTTTCTTTTATCTTTATCCTTGTTCAAACAAGATGTCTGGGTGGTAATATTTCCGTTCTCTCTCAGCCCACGGAGTCCCAACAATAACACACTTCACATGGGTTAATCAAACTGAGATAATAGTGCCATAACTGAGCCAAAATTCTGGAAATCACATATAGCAGCAAGAGAAACACCAATTCATTAAAGTTTTCCTGTGCCAATGCAATGAATACAACTGGAATTGTGCTGTCATAAATCTCTACATAACAATGTAGAGACTACAGGCAGGTTTTTCTTTCAGGAAAGTGGTTCTCAATTATTTTTATGAAAACCAGCTTTATTTTCTCCAAATAAGCTGCTATTCCCCTTTACTAACAACATGGGTAACTTGATTAACCTGAACTTTTAAATTCTGGAAGTTTAAAACTCCCTTGAATTGGGAATTAGTGCACATTATAGTTCCCCATTTAAATGCTATTTCAAACTTTCAGCTTCACTTGCTATCCCAGTGCATCCCAAGAAAGCTTTCCTTCAGTTCCTAAATACTAAACGTTCAAGCCTTGACAATTACACTCTGAATATTTGCATACCGTTATTATGCTTCTGTTAACCATCTATGAGCAAAGCTTTATTTATTCTACCCTTGTTCTTGCTCCTAATAATACCACCATCCCCAGCTTTGATCTTCTTGTTGTTCTTGGAATAATTCTTGTGTGTTGTCAGCACCTTTTTATTTTGATGATGTTGACAATAAAATCTTATTCCAGGTGAATTTACCTGGACTTACGTAGAGGTCTTGCCTTCCTGAACCGGGATATAACATGCTCCTGAATGCAAACCTTAGGGTTGTAAAGACTCTTATCTTACTCAGTTGTCCAGCCCAGTACCACTCGGGGCTGCCAAACAGAGACTTCTACACTGGCAAACTGAAGTGAGATGAGGCTGCTCTGAGCTAGAACTAAATCCCTGATTCCTGAGCCCCTCATCATTCAGCTGGTTTTCCTACCTGTGTAGGTAGAGGCTCTGTGATTTCTGAAAAAGTGAAGTTTTTTTCCTTTCAGTACTTAAAAGAAGCTTACAAAAAAAGATGAAGAGGGACTTCTGACAAGAGCATGGCATGATAGGACCGCCGGTAGTGGCTTTAAGCTAAAAAAAAAAGGAGAGATTTAGATGAGATATTAGGAATAATTTTTTCCTTGGAATGTGGTGAGGCCTTGGCACAGGTTGCCCAGAGAAGCTGTGGCTGCTCCATCCCTGGAAGTGTCCAAGGCCAGGTTGGATGGGGCTTGGAGCAACCTGGGATAGTGGAAGGTGTCCCTGCCCATGGTAGGAGCTGGAACCAGATGATCTTTTAAGTCCCTTCCAATCCAAACCATGATTCAACGATTACACAAAAAGGGAATGCAAGAAAAAAGGACAAGGCTGCTTAGGGAGGAAATGATTCGTTTATGCTGGTGGTGGTAGAAGAAATGCCCTTTGTGTTAAGAGTTTAGCTAAAATTAAGATATGAAAGTCATGTCAATGCTTTTTTCTTCTACTGCACAATATTGGTCACCTTTTCCCTTTACAGCCAGGTTTGGATATCTGAGGAAACCCATATGGCTATGGTACATTCCTGGCATGTCTAATTAGAACAATAGAAATTGAACTAAATGCAAATTGTTTCCACAAGCAGCAACATTTTTATTTTTAGATGAGTATTCCTCTCAGCTGTCTGCCCAGCACTTTGTAGTCTGCTCTGCTCAGGCCTCCATCAGCGACTGAGAGACATTAGTGTAGCTGCATGTGTGCTACTCTGTATGCAAAAGATATCTATGAGTATTAACTAAATTTGCAAGAGGAATTAGGATCAGTAATAAATGCTTTAGCAAAGAGGCTTTTGGGAATAAAAAATATATCTTCAGGCAAAATTCTCATAAACTAGACATCATTTTTGATTTACAGTTTGTAGTATTTTCTTCCCTGCGTCCAATATTCCCAGCTCCAGTGCTCCTGTTCTGCTTGGTGTGATTGACTGGGTAGGGTGGGAGGGCAGTTCTGTAGGATAAAGTAAAGTCAATGAAGTCATGAACTTAGGGAAATAAAGAACATATTCAACTTCAGTTTGTACTAACCAAGTCAGGCGGAAACCCATGGATTCACTCACTGGTCCTAACACACAAGCACTGTGCCGACCATAACCAACTCAGCAACAGAACCCAGTCTTTGGGTTGAAAGAGCAAAATATGGCCATGTGTACAGTGAGAAGACAAAGATTAATGTCTCTGGGATTCTCCCTTCCCATTCTGCATAAAACCAGCAGTTTGTCTCAGGCTCAGTGGGAGTTTTACCTCAGTAACAATTTTGAGAGCTGTCCTGAAGTAGTCGTCCACCTCTGCCTCCGTAGATTCAGACTGCATGAGGCCAGAAGGGACCATTAGAATTCTCCTGCCTGACCTCCTGTATAATAAGTGGATTATTATGATCTCCTCTGTCCTTAAAGTCTTTAGATCACATTGTCGCATACCTTGGCTTTTGAAGAATTATCCCCAACAGGATTTTATGTTTTTTTCTTTCAATTTTAAATGACCCTATTAGTGGAGCTTCCACAAGTGACAGGTTGTTTAAAAGTCACTTTAGGACTATTTTTTCCCCTCCTGTAGTCAGCCTCTACTTTCCTTTAATTAATTTAATTCCATTGCTCCTGGCAATGTCCACACCCTAAATAATTCTTCACCTTCTTTAGCATTTAAACCTTTCAAATGACTGTAGGCAATTTTTCTATTTCTTTTTAGTCATTTCCTAGCCAAGCTACATGGATATTAGTTTTTCAGATCTGTCCTCATAAGACAGCCCTCCCCAGCCTCTTTAGTGATGTCTCAGCCTTCGCCTTCGCTACCACACAGGCAGAGCTCTTGAGTTCTCTTCCTGCATTAACCCATCCAGCCCAAACAGGGTGTGGGCAAAATTCCAAACTTGACGAGTCCATCAAAGCTGCCACTGACTTCACTCAGTGTTGGAGCGGGACTTAAATTTTGTGTGGTTCCTTTTGGTGAATGATACAAGGAAATGAGTTAGAAGTTCTGTAATGTTATCTCTGAAAAAATATTTTATTTTCTATGTCCTGATAAAACCTCATGGCTATTTTGCAGATCACTTTTATTTCATGTAATTTTGCCCTTTTTTGCCTGAGTCTCACTTGCCACACAGTCTTTTTGCATGAATTGATTTTTTTTTTTTTTTGGGGGGGTGCTTTACCTTGAGTTTTTCCGGTTGAATTTTATTTCCCATTTCTTGCCAGTGTATTCCCTGTGTGCCCCTCTGATTTATTCCCCTTTGCCCTAAAGCAACTTCTCCGTCCCTGGTATGTTCTCACTAAGATGAGTTTTTATTGTGCCCCTCAGTTTCTAACTGAGTGTCCTCATTTCAAAGAGGTATCAACCGATCATATTTTGCAAATGTAATTAAAACCTGCTATTTACAATATCCTTCCTCCAAAGCAATAATGAGAACTTCCAACTTTTATTTTGCTATGTGGTATAAGCAAGAGGATCTCACTAGGACATCTGTACCGTTCTCCACATTATTCGATGGAGCTCGAGCTTTCATTAACTTCTTGCTGAGGGTTTTCATTACATTTTCAGTCCATACAATAGAGTTATTAGTCAAGCCAGTGTAAATTAATGTGCTGAACTAGATTTTGAGTCTAATACTTGGCAATTATATATTCTACAGTAATATATAAAAAACTGTTAGGGTCATATCAGTATCTGTCTTTACCTTGCCATCCATCCATGGTATATATACTAATAGATATTAAATATATTAATATATTCAAATAAAATATATTATTTACATCTTACAAAATATAAATATATGTGTGTGTAATGTGTTTGGGTACATACACACCTAGTAAGACACCAAACATGTCTGTAAAACACTCAGTAGCCCAGTGAAAGTGTCTAAAAAACTTCAACTTTAGTCACTCAATGTGAAAAGAAGAGTAAAAATCAAGTTGGCAAAATCAAAACCAGGGACAAGATGTATAATTAGATCATGGAGTTTATCTCCAAGAGAACTTTTCAAGCTAAAACCTCAGATAATTTAGAAAAGTGCAGGTAGTTACTGGATAAGATGCTGAGTATTCAAAGGTAAAATATTGATTGTGAATAGAGTAGAAAATTTCATCAATTGGGGCTTAAACACTGTTTCATTGAAAATGAGGATACAGGAGGGACACATGATTGTCATGGCCATCTCGTCATGGGGGACCCAATTTAACTGCCTAAAAGTGTATGGGTATTGTCATCCTTAATTCCTTGGAGCATCCAACGCATTCTTATGGGACTGATAGAGACAGGATCAACAGGAACCCTATGATTCCTCCGAGTGGCACAGCCCTGTAGCTGTAAGATTATTATTTGCTGTAGTAGAATATGCAACCCCAACAGAACCTCAGTTACTGCACCATCATAGGGGGAGAGGGCACTGGATGGCCCCAGAACAGGATGTTTAGGCAATCTGTGGCTGCCCTGGAAGTGTCGACGGCCAGGCTGGATGTGGCTTGGAGCAAGCTGGGAGAGTGAAAGGTGACCCTGCCCATGGCAGGAGGTTGGAACAAGATGATCTTTAAGGTCCCTTCCACCCCAAGCCCTTCTGTGATTCGGTGATTCTGTGATTCTAAGATATCCCCACCTCTGTTCCTTTATGTTAGCTTCTTCAGATAGGTTTCCTTAGGAAACAAAACTCCTCTACCAATGTGTGTTATAATTCAAACTTTATGTACGTGCCTACCTGTCAGCCTGTGCATTTCCTAATTACACTTGTAAGGAAATCAATAAAATCAGGCTTGACAGCGGCTGCTCACCGCTTGTTTTTTGGTGATACGCAGGAGCTGTTGTACAGGATTAGCCAATTCATCCAAAATCAGGGAGGAAGCCTGTGCTAGAGCTTGGAACAGCTTGCAGGTCAAAACTGATTTTCTCTCCTTGTGTAGAGAGAGAAAAATTAAGTTAGAGGGAAGAAGAAACTATTGCAAGGCAGTAAAATTAAGTTGAAATCAAACGTTAACCCTTGATGCCTTTGAGTACAGTTCACTGCCAAGGACCATTTGCCAGGGCTGCATTTCTTTGTGTTTTAATGAACTTATGCTGAGATTTGAGAGGATTGCAGGATGGGAAGCAGTCCAACACCCCAGTGCATTTATGACAGCAAATAAAGCTTCCGAAGTAATTTTGCTGCTGCCTATACTTTAACACACTTGACAGTTGTCTTGTACAGGGAGCAGCTGGCAAGGAAATTCCCGCACCAAACTCTTTAATCTTCTGAACATCTGAAACCGTGGATGACCATAACCAGAATTCCCATGGGAAGGATCCATGTCCAGTTCTACCTCCTGAGCCAGACCCAAACACTTTGGGGGACAGTTCTAGATGCCCAGGAAACACTCTAAAGATTTAATAGTAGGCAAAACTGAATTCTAGTGCCTGACAATGTTATGAAGTGTTTAATTCACCTGTGTATCTTCTGGGTTTTGCTCAGATATTTGCTCTGTTCTTCTTTCCTAAAGAACAGTCTTATTCATAACACAAACTTTGATTATGTATTTTCTAAATGGAATGATAACGTTTACAAATTCTCATTTTGTAATAAGTAAGAAATAAATAAAGAAAAAGAGAGAAAATGTTGAAATTGAAGTGTCAAAACAAGCTATTTTAACATTATTGGATTAAAATATTTATTTCCCTGTTCTAAGCAATTTTTTGTGTTAAAGTGGTCTTTATTTTATATAAAATGCCAAGTTTGGATTTAAAAGCTCTATCACACACACACCAAAAAACCCCAAACTCAAAAAATAAAACCCATAAGGAAAGTAGATACCCAGATACGAGTTTAGATAGTTGGGAAATCAAGTAGAAAGATGTGAAAGCAGGATTTTCAGAAGCACCTACATGACCTGGGAGCAGAGGTCTCATGTAAAGTCATGTGGTTTTATCTATCAAAATGTCTTGCCCAAAGTTACTCAACAGATCGGTGAAATATCAGGAGGACTTTTGATATGAGTGCAGATTTATTTTCATAATTTCTTTATGGCTTGTCTGACCTGATGTGTCCTAATGTTCCTCTCCACCAGCTTTGTCCTTATTCAGGGAAATTCCAGTTTATTTAATGTTTCTGCATAAACTGGTTGCCATCCACTGCAAACACATCACAGGCCACAGACTCCATACACCTGACCTGGCATTTACCGCAGCCCACGGATTCTTAGTGCAATCCATAAAGGACATTTGGCATTGCTCTGCCTTGCCAAATCCACCTCAGGGTTAAGCTTCATATGTTCTCTTTTGCATCAGTTCCTTTAAAGATGGTGCTTTCTTTAATGAGCTGTCAGAGCTAAGCATTTCTCTGCAGTTAAATGGTGCTACGCTTTCCCTGGATTTACTCATCCTCGTAATTAGGGAACACAGCACTGTCCCTGTCTGCAAGCTGGGAGTTTGTGGCAGGTAAGGTACATGGGAAGCTGGGAGTACCAGGGCCATCAGGTCATCCTGAATGTGACCATTTAATGCAGACACAGAAAAGAGAGGATTCGTCACATCAGGTTGAACTGGTGACCCCTCAAGCACCGCTGGCAACATTCAGTTCCTGATTTGTAGATGAAAGGAAAACTACAAAGGTGTCCCACATGTTGACTACCCATATTAAGTCAATATTTCTTTCATCCTTGCCCAAGGATGGGGGGAAAGAGAATTTTTCTCATCTTTTTCTATTGTTACTTTTATTGTCTCACTGGGGGTGAGACACAATTTTCACAGAATCATCAGAGAAGCACAGGGTGGTTTGGGTTGGCCTTAATGTTCATCCAGTTCCAAACCCCTGCCATGGGAAGGGACACCTTCCACTATATGAGGTAGCTCAGAGCCCCATCCAGTCTGGCCTTGGACACTTCCAGGGACGGGTCATCCAAATACAAGCTTTTAATTGTCCATTGGAACACTTTCTTTCCCAAAAAGGTACAGAAAAAAGAAATTCCTGACAGTTGCTTTTCAATATGCAACAAAATTTTGTAAAATATTCTGATAACACTTTCAGTGAGGATTTAAATAGGATTGCTCCAACAAGTCAGCATTTTAAGGAGAAGGTGGCTTTTGATATCAAGGTTTGTTTATATTTCAGGAAAAAGAGAACCAGCTCTAATCACACTTTATCTGCTTCTCCTTTTTAAGCTGCTGTCTTTTGGGTAGAGAGATCATTTTTACAAAGAGTTTTTACAGCAGACCCACTAGGCATTATTAGAATCAAACTGATGATATTCCTCCTTAGGGCTAAAGAAATGGAGATAAGAGAAGTAAATACAATATTCAAGGTAATTTTTAATAAAACTGAAAAAGAAAAAAGTCTGTGCTTTCTTCAAATTTAGATGATTCTCTTGATCCTGAGAATAAATGCAACAATTTGCCAACCAAATTAATTTTCCAAAGCAGATAGGGTAGAACCAGTAATTTTATAATAGGATGAGTTTGCAGGTTCAACCACAAAGAAACAGCCATTTCCTTTTCCTGCAGAAGTTGATATGAAAAGAGGGTAGATAGCATGAATAATTATGGTGGCTTGAAGAATATGTTTTGAAACTGCTTCAGAGTGAAGATTAGCTTTTTTGAATAGATGGACATTTTGTCAGTAAGTGTTCAGGGAAGTGGCTTGAAAGATGCAAAGTATCCTTATTTTCTTTTATATTTTATTTTATTTTACTTTATTTTATAATAGATTTGTTTTCTTTTTGTCCAACCTCACACTACATACATATACAAGTATGCCCATGTATCTATCAAACACAAACCCAGAAATAATTCAGTCTGCTCAACTGCTTTAATCCATGAGTATATTGAAGTTCCTGACCTGCCTGGTTATTAACCAAGATGCAGGCCAATTCTTCAGAAGGCTAAATAAAACCGTAAGTCTTTGACCCCTCCGAAACTAACTCGGAAAAAAAATAAATTCCAGTGGTTCCAGGAATGGATATGGATTAGTGTGTTGAACTGTTTCATTTTAAT
Source organism: Struthidea cinerea (assembly GCA_013397865.1). Classification (NCBI taxonomy): domain Eukaryota; kingdom Metazoa; phylum Chordata; class Aves; order Passeriformes; family Corcoracidae; genus Struthidea; species Struthidea cinerea. The sequence continues at coordinate 384,143 of VZTI01001558.1, read as the reverse complement.
AGATATAAATTATTTCTTCATTTCAGTCTTTCCTTTTACGATAAATTGCCTTGAAAGTCAAAACTGAAAATGTCCGCTGACCAAAAAAACCCTGATTTTTAAAATTTAGTAATGTCCAACTGGGCTGGTTTTGTACTTCTTGACATCCCTACTTTCATATTTCTTTAATATTAAACTAACTAAAATATTTTTTTTTCCTGAGAAAACCTGTGGATTCAACAAACAGCCAACCCCTTCCAGAGATTTTTTTGAAAATTTTCAACCCCCTTCTGTTTATTCACTGCCCTGCTATGCTAATGCCTTGCTCCCCTGTAATCTTGACACAGGGGCACTTTTTCTCAGGATAGACACAAAGCCCATGGGAATGTGCACATGTCCGAGCTCCTGCAGCCTTTTAATCTGCAAGTGGCACCATTAACCCCAATAAAAGCCTTCACAGGCATGTGCCACAGTGCCCACTGCTCCCGGCCTTTGTTCCCAGTGCCCATCCTGCTAACAGAAAAGGAAAACTTGGCTAATAACCTGGCTTAAATGGGAGCCAGCATCAAATGTGACTCCTTTCTCCCTAAAGTTTGGGATGTACATGCCAGGTGAGTGGCCTGAGCTCACAGCTTCACTTCAGGACCGACTGTGGGAGTGAGAGCTGCCTCCTGAGGGCACTGAACCTGCTCCCTTCTGTCCCTGTGTCCTCCATGACTGTAGAGAGCAACCAGCTTAGCTTGGATGATGGAATGGTTTGGGTTCAAACAGACTTGAAAGATCATCCAGTTCCTACCCCCTACTACAGGCAGGGACACCTTCCACTATCCCAGATTGCCCCAAGCCCTGTCCAAACTGGCTTTGGACACTTCCAGGGATGGGACAACCACAGCTTCTCTGGGCAACCTGTGCCAGGGCCTCCCCACCCCCACAGGGATGAAAGAATTTCTTCTTAACAGCTAGGAATATTTGATAAATTTCACTTCTGCCTAGCTAATGCTGAAAGGATTAATCCTACACTATTTCTTTATTCTGGTTTGAGTCTGAACTCAAGCTTGGAGTTATTCCAGTGACACCCACAGGCTTTGCCTTGCATTTTTCCTCCACAGCCACCATTAAAACAAAAGATCAACACTTAAACTCTTTCTTTATTTCTCACTGCCACTGCAGCTTTCCCCTCATAAGAAGAGGAAATGCCAAAAGTGTCACAGCAAATGCAATTACCAGTGTCTGGTTAATGTTTGGGGCTTGGGCTTTTTTGTTTGTTTTCTTCTTCCAGCTCTCACGTTTACTTCTCCAGAGAAAGCTTGACGTATTTAAAAAACCATGAGTGAGACGATCCCATAGAAAGAGCTGCTGTGACAATAAAGCAGAAGTTAAGTGACACCAAAGTCCCCTTGTCTGCCAGGCACATGCACACCCGGAGTCCCATCTGCTGGGTCCCGATAACTCATTTGCACGGGGCACGACGAATGGCTCGGCTCGGAGCAGGCGGAATCAGCTGCAGCACACGTGCCTCTTGCTCTCTAATTCCTTATTGTTATTCCCTGAACTCCGGTGGCCCCGAGCAGCAGGAGACAGGGACACATGTAACAGCTCTCACCCTCTGGCCCAGATACCAACCCCCTTTCTTTTTTTTTTTTTTTGCGTTTGTGTTAGGCTGCAAACACTTCCCAGGACTCTCATTCAGTATGGCAGAGCTGTTCCGAGAATTCGGCTGACACTCACATGGAGCTCGTTTTCTGTCCCTTTGAGCAATGCCCCTGCTCAAGAAGATGAAATACTCACAGCCTATCCAGGCTTTCCGTGAATAAACCTTTAGCAAAACTCCACCTGGAAATAAAAAGGGAAAAGTCCAGCAAATTCATCTTTGTATCAGAGCAGCAGCAATTGGGAGCCAAGCAGGAATTTTTTCCCAAGTAACAAGGAGGTACTGCCCACACTTGGCTTATCTGGGCAGTGATTTACATGTATAACACTCCATGAAGAAGAGGTATCCGCTCTCTTTGACCTCAGTAAATCAAAAGCAGACAGGTCACAACTTTAACTTATTTCTTTGGATACCAATCCACCGACACACAGAAGTGTATGAAGCACATGCATAATACATAACCCAGCTCTGGTGCCGACCATCTGACTTCTTTTAACCCCCCCCGGTTTTTGTATTTTAACGGTGCTGCGTTTAGAGCTGTCATTTCGGGGTCTTTTCGTGTCTGTCGAATATATTTGGCCAGAGTTTGTTCTCTGCCTTTCCAATGAGGTCAGTAAGTAACTCCGTGTTTACACAGATGTTTCACAGAGTAGAATCTGTTATTAATATGTAAATTGCATACGTGTGTCTGCCACCGAGCGTATATATTTATAGCCAGATAGTTGCAGGTATATAGAGATGTATAGATCTGCACAAATATATATATATATACACAATATAGATCTGCACATATATATATACACACACAATATGCATATAAAGGTGCAGAAGTGCGCAGATTTATGTGCAAGGTTTGAAGTATTATATAGGTACTGTACATAAGATTTTAGGAATTATATAGGTGTATACCTACTCTATAGGTACACAGAGGTATGTATATATATATATGAAAACAACCTTATCACATGTGGTTACTATAATTTATCTATCATCTTGTGGTGATAAGATATTGCTTCTGTTCAAATAGGTGTAAATGTCCTTCAGCAGCTCCAGGCTTCTGATTTAACAGGGAAGAGAGATGGTTTTGGTGTCAGCATTAAGAGCCTGCTTTCTTGTCTGCCTGAAGTCAAGTGCAGCCCTGCACCAAGCAAATTTCATTGCTTCCTCGAATTATTCCTGATAAATAAGAATTATTGTGGTTATTATTATTATTATTATTATTATNTCTAATCAGAACAAAATTTCTGCAACAGGAGTGCCTTGAAGATGAGGGAGCAGTGATGAGACTGAATAGGTCATGTCTTGCCTTTGCAATTTGATGGTTTTAAAAAGCCTGAAAGAAAAAAATGCATTTCTTTAACACAAATTTTTCAGGCTTTGCTCCTTTAAAGGATCATAGAAATTCCTGAGTTGGAAGGGACCCACAAGGGTCATTGAGTTCCACTACAGGCCCTGCACAAGACAAACCCAACAACCCCACCCTGTGCCTGAGGGAGTTGTGCAAATGCTCCTGGAGCTCTGGCAGCCTTGGGGCTGTGACCATTCCCTGGGGAGCCTGTTCAGTGCCCAACAACCTTTTCCGAATATCCAGTCTGAATCTCCCCTAACACACCTTCATGCTGTTTCCTTGACTTCCTGTTTTGGGATGACCTTGGAATCTCCTGACCCAAATTGCAGATAATTCAGAGAGTTTGCATTCAAAGAGTGAGAGAGGTAGAGTCCCCACACCTCCTTGTGAAACGTAATTACACCTAAACTTAGTGGAATAAGAGGTGAAAATAATACTTTATCCTCATATTTTTGCACAGAAAAGTCCATCATAGAATCACAGAATGGTTTGGGTTGGAAGGGACCCTAAAATTCATCTAGTTCCAACCTCCTGCCATGGGCAGGGATGCTTCTGAAGAGAGATACATCAGGGTACATGATACAAGAGGTACATACAGGTCTGTGCTTGTAGGTAAGTGAGGATCTCGTTTTACCTTTCTTGCCCTCCTGCAAACTGCTTTTACTCCTTTCCCCCTCACTCTACGTCACTCCTCTCCCCCAAAAGACTCCACATCTTGTCTATATAGCCCCTGGCCCTTTCAATCCCACAGTGACCTGTGTCAAGAGAGTCCTTTAAGGTGCATCCCACCTCATACTCCCAAGAGAAGTTCACTGCTAACAAACCAGTTGCAGTTGCCAATTAAATCGTTAGCCAGTATCTCAGCTGGGTTTTTATAAAGATGTGTTAAACTGTTTCCTCCTTCAAATATCACAGAAAAGCTCTGTTCTTGTTTTTACCCTGCTAACTCAGAAGTGCAGAGGGAAGGAAAGTTTTGACACTGGGGATGACATTTTCAGCACAGAGGCCTTTGCTCCAGCCCTTGCTCCCAGCATTGTTTCTCTGTTATATGAAACAACTGTTTAATGCAAAATAAAGAATCCTTTGAACAGGGGCAGGAGCCCACACCCTCCTCATGTGATAAACTCATGAGTCACAATTCTTCTTGCTCTCGCCATCCCAGGGAACAGTTCACTCTTCCCTGCATGGAAACAGTTTGAAATTCCCATCCTTCATCACCACCACGAAGCTGTAACGAGCCCAGTGAGGGTGGATGATGCTGAATTGATCGCAGAGCTAAAACTGATGGTTGCCCGGGTGCACGTGGCCTCCTGACCTAATTCTGCTTGTGATTTGCAGGCAGGATGTGCTCCTCGCTCCTTGCCCATACCCTCCCTGCCTGGAGGAAGACTGATTTCCCTAAGCTGAATCCAACCAGGAAAAAAGACTGCGTGGGAGAGACAAATGTAACCTCTCCCAGAGCAGGATGGATCTTCTGGCATCCCTGAGCGTTGTTTATTATACAGGCCACGGAATTAAGCATTCTCAGAGCCACAAAATAAAGCTTGTTCAGGTGAAAATAGTAAATGAATGTTTAAAATCAAGGGGGGAGTATCTTTAATATTTAAAGACCAGGCACAAGGTAGAGTAAATGGGAAAACTGTTAGCAGGGATGGGGGAAAAAGCAGATGGGAAATAGCCTGTATCAATATACCACCAATGGGACTAAGGACAATCATGATTATTTAAGCTTTTCAAGGGCAAAATAAATAACCCAATCAATTTTTTGTTAATGAAAAATTGGTAAAATGCGACTGCTACTTACATAGGGGTATGACGGGAGCATAAACCCACACATTTGACATGACTGCAAGAGTCCCCACCATTCATTTATCCTTAGCTGAATTTCAGTTTTGGTCCTTGTCTCAGGGAAAATAGAGAAGAATGGAAAGGATGTAAACAGAGCTAACAAATATGACTATAAATAATAAAAGGATAAAAAATTGTGTATAAATAAGGGAGTTAAATCAGACACATATAGTGGTCTTTTCTTTTTGAAGAAAGAGTAGAAATGAGACTTTCTAATGGGTTGTAAAGGCAAAACTGTTTAATTAACAAAAGAAGGAATTTGACGTGTAATTAATCCATGGCATTTGGTGTCACTTTCTATTACTGCAGCAAAATACCTCTGTATATGTAGGGCTAATTTATGGATGACCCATCCCTGGAAGTGTTTAAAGCCAGGCTGGATGGGGCTTGGAGCAACCTGGTCTAGTGGAAGGTGTCCCTGCCCATGGCAGGAGGTTGGAACGAGATGATCTTCAAGGTCCCTTCCACCCCAGAGCATTCTGTGGTTCTATGTTTCAATGATAAACTTCATTCCCATAAACACTGCTTATGTCAAACTGCACTTGAAGCAATTCCAACAGTTCATAATCGGTTTCATTCACCAGTCATTAGATTATTTCAATGAGTTCTTAATATTTTCCTGGATTTCACAATCCTATTTTTTCTCTTTTTTTTCTTTTTCCCCACGTACCCACAATATTAAAATTGCACAGGTCTTCTTTGGCTTCTGCTTGCATACTTTATTTAAGAAATGTCACTTATGTGTTGTTCAGGATGAAATAATGCTGTGTGATGGTGTTCAAACTAGACCTTCTGTGGCATCTCCTTCATTAAAAGCCTTTACAAACAGGTTAGAGGATGAGCTCTGAGAAACAACATAGGTAGAGCTGATCCTGCCCTAGGGCTGGGCCATGGAAGAGGTGACCTCTTGAGGTCCCTTCCAGTCTATGTTTCATTATTCTGATACAGCAAATTGCTGTGCCCCATTAAAATGACATAACACACATTTCTGGAGGTCCCGAGAGAGCTCATTAGAGTGAGGTGAGATTTTGGTTTAACCCGCTTTTTTTTCAGTGTAGAAACCAACCAAAAAATAACGTGTAACCAACAAGCCAGAAACACACAGATAAACTAATATCCCGTACTTGTTGTAGGAGATTAATCTTAAAATGATCCACTTTGCAGTCTCCTTCTGAAACATCTTACTCTGATTCCAGTTAGAATCTGGTCACTAGAGCAGATGATGCTGTTGAGCAAGGTGTGAGTTTCCAACTGAAATTCAAGATTTACTTCTACATTCTCTATTTTTGGAAGATCCAATTCTGAAAATTTAATACAAATTCGTAGCCTAAACTACCTGTTAAACATCAAGTGGGCCAAGCCAGGTTATCATACTCTATTTACTACACCTAGAATGTCTCTAGCAAAGTATTTGGAGAGGTGATCCTTGAGCACCCACAGAGGAATGGGGAGAGCTGGGGTTTCCACGGGGGTAGAAGATTAAGCGGAGGGAGGTTGTGAGTCCACCACAAATGGTGCAGACTGGAGAAGCTGCCATTAGTGAAGTTCTACTATAATTTCACCTTTAGAAGGCAAAAATATAAATGCTTTATTATATTCACTGAGTGGTTTTCATATTGGCCAGAGGCAGAAATGAGCCTTTACTCTAAGAGCTGACTGAGTTTAGTTTGGAGTTTAAAGATGATCATATTTTATAAGCTTTACTTTTTTTTTCCTAGACACTGATAAAAACTATAGAGAGCAGATCTCCAGCACTCCTCTGTACAGATAGCAACAAGATAAAGGCACACAGCTTAAGGAATGCTCAAAAACAGAGAAAACAATCCAGACTGCCTGGACATGCACTGAGGCTCATTGCTGCAGGCACTCACTGCCAAGAAGTTATAGGGGACAAAATCTGAATTAATCATTTCCGAATTTTTTGGTTTGCAGCCAAATTTGAAGGGAAAGAGCAGTGACTCTTTGTGATTGGGAAAGTAGAACTGTACGTGAATATTTGGGGTTGGTAATGAAAGAATCAGGCACTGGAAGGGGCTGTCCAGGGTAGAATCACCATCTCTGGAAGTGTTCAAAATGTGTGTGGAGGTGGCATTTGGGGACATGGGATAGGGGTGGCTTTGGCAGTGCTGGGTGAGTGGTTGAACTTGACAATTTTAGAGGCCTTTTCCAACCTTAACAATTCCATGATTCNTATATATATATATATATGCATTCAACATTTGTTTTATTTCTCAGCTCAAGCTCAGCTCAGCTGCCTGTTACCAGGTACAGATGATGCTAATTTGAATCATTCTCCTGCAGCTAATGGGACTGTTCATGATCCTAAACTTCTCACCAGCAGCGTCAGGCATGACTAACTAGTAAGGACATACTATTTCCCTCCCCCTTCTTTAATACATTTAAACAAATAAAAGTTTAAATTACAGAATCCAGAGTGGCTTTTTCCTCACCTCCAAACTTCCATCTCCTGTTTTCCCCCCCATATTATATTTTTTCCCATTGCTCTTTAATTTAAATATGATACCGTGGGTGGACTTGCATCTCTTCTGTTGGTGGTATCCTGCACCTTTGGGAATCAAGGACTCCTTCTGGAAGAATTCTGGAGGTAAATCAGAAGATTTCACTTTCTGGTAGTAGGTTTACTTTCCCTGTGCAAGGATTGCAAGTCCACCATAGAAATTCCAGGAGCCCACCAGAAGCTGCCAAATTTTCAGCCCCAGAGCTCTTCATCCCTTAATACTTTGTCATCTCAGGATCATTCTTGGATATGAAGCACCAGCACACCCTGGCCTCCCATCCCTTCCCAGAATTTCTGTTCTCTGCTCTGCAAAATCGGTCACTTCTTTGTACAGCAACAGCTGGGACCCTGTGCCCAGATAGTTTCAACCCCTGTAGGAGAGTAGATGACATATGAAGACTAAAAGTGAAAAACGATCCAGGCTAAAGTGGCTAAAATTTGACATTTCTGGCTAGGCTCCCAAATGAGACTCCAGAAGAGCCATGATCTCTTAGGCGAGATGGAGATCCCAAGCACCAGTATCATTTATCTGCCTGGGACAGAAGAAGGACTCTGCTCATTTCCACTGTGCCTTCATTGCTTGTCCCACTGCCTGAGATCTGGCTACAAACCCAAATCACAGCTGCCAGAGCCCTCTGAGCTGCTTTGACTTCACCCTTTGATTAAAATATTAAAAAATATTAAAATATTGCTTCCCTTGTGAACAATGTACCTGGTACTTAGCGGGAAGGGAAGGAGAATATGTTGGGGAAAACCTGGATGAAGGGGATTTGATAGATTATGAATTTCTCCATCACAAATATCTCCTATTATCTTCTACCAATTTGAATACACTGAAGAGGACAACTGTAACTGGGAAGCAGTCCCAAGTGATTCCAGAAGACCTGAAATCCTCAGATACATTAATAATCCTGCATGAAGCTCATTTCTTTCGGCAGGGACTGCAAGATCAGCCTCAAATTAATGAAACTGTAAAGACAAAATGAGAAATGGAGGAGTTGAAGAGCATAAGCCAGAACAGAAGGATGTTACATTTAGGTGATACGTGAAGTGAAATGAAATAAGAGGATATTTGAGAAGAAAGAACAAGGTTCTGTCACAAGTAGAGAAACTAAGGGAAGGAAAAAGTCAAAGTGAGGATAGGGAGAAACTAGACAGGGAAAAAACAGAAAGCTTTTCTCTGCTTCTAAATCAACTTCATTTTATTTGGCAGAAGGACTTCTGTTTTCCACTGGTGTAAAGGTATGCAACAAAAGCCTGGGAGTTTCATTCCACCTCATTACAAGCACAATTAGGCACCTCTCTGATATTACCTCTTATTTTATATAGTCATGGGCCATTCTTGGCAGAGTTTATGCCATTCAGACCATGCAATTAGAAATATGTCATTTGAATAATGGAGAGTCAAACTTACCTTTTAAGCATCTCCCATCATTTTGGAATAAGAATTCATGAGAATTCTAATTTCTCTTTGTAATATTATTCAGAACCGATTTTTGTTTTCTTATCAAAGCTATTTAAAATCATGAACTTCACCGTGTAATAATTTACTTCATAACACTTTTATTTCTCCTTTAAGGTTTTTATTATTAATGAGAATGCATTTTTTATAGCACAGAATGCTGATATCTTTCCTTATAAAGACAGTAGGAAAGTGTCATTTGATCATCTAATGACCTCTGGTGGATGAATCTAATTGACTCACAAACACATGTTTCACACTGGCTTTAACTTGTATTGATTGCATTACTGTGGAGCTGTGCAGCTTTTCCAGGCTGCAGAAATACACAGCCTTTAAAAATAATCCCATCCCAACCCAGCAAGAAATGTCACAAGTCTCAAAGCATCTCATGAGCTAAAACCATAAAAACCTCTAATAGTACTCATCGGGTCAAACTTTGTCCAAATGTCTTCTTGTGATCCTGTGCAGAATGGCTTTAAACTGAAAAAGCAGGTTAAGATTAGATATGAGAAAGGAATTCTTCCCTGTGAGCGTGGGGAGGCCCTGGCACAGGGTGCCCAGAGAAGCTGCAGCTGCTCCATCCCTGGAAGTGCCCAAGGCCAGGTTGGATGGGGCTCAGAGCAATGTGAGATGGTGGAAGGTGTCCTTGCCCATGGCAGGGGGTGGAACTGGATGAGCTTTAAGGTCCCTTCCAACCCAAACCATTCCATGATTCTGTGATCCCAAAGTTTCTTTCTTTTGTGCACTTCACAGCAGACAAGGCAGATGCTCCTCTTTTCCTCCCATGCACACCTCTCTAGCTGTATTTTTACACCACACCCTGTGTATCTGATCACAAGTACATCTAGCAGTGTGTATCAGTTACACTGTGGGAATAATAAGGAAACTCAGGGAAGATATCCTTGCAAAACTGCACCATGGAACACATAGATACCTATCACCACTGAGCAGGAGACAAAGTAAGGAAAAGAAGCATAAAGGAAGTAGAAATTCTTTCCAGTTACACTGTGTTTGCTAAACATTTGAGGAGGCTGTAGAAGCCTTTTGATCTTCTCAGGTATTCCTAAGTATTTCTTAAAAGTAGAGATATAAAAACAAACCAGAAAAAATGAAAGGGAAAAAAAAAGTAAAACTGTGGACCTACTTTGCATTTCTAGCAAGATTCCCTTATTTCATTCAGTCTGTCTGAGACTTCCTTTAAAAGGCTATAAAAATATATCACCTATTTTAAAGTGGTTTTATTTTTAGCTGCTAAAACATATAAAGTGAGACTATACCCAGCTCCTCCACTGGTTATGTTTTATTACTCTTCCCTTCTATGTTTCCACCAAATAGATGTTGTTACCTGACTGCGAGTTGTGCTCACAGGGGGTGTTGTAAGGGTGCAGATGCTGGGTGTGTTTGCTGCTGGTGGGGTGACAACACAGATGGGTCTGAGCAGCTTCTAGTACCTTCTAGAGAGGTTCTTCACGTAGTGCAGAGACCTTTTAGTCAAGGACTCCATATTCAAACCCCCTGCAGATTAATCTGAAGGGTGCCTGGTCTCCCAGCTCTGCCATTAAAGGTCTTGGATGCAATTTCCACCTTCTTTAATCTCCAAAGTAGACTTTGAGTTATCAGACTGAAAGCAAATTTCCTCTCCCTGTGCTGCGCTCTCCCCTTATAATCTGTGTTTGCTGAAGTCATTCCACAAAATGACATTCATTCCAGCTCTCTCTGTCTCCAAACAGACAGACATCCTGCATGGAGCAAATCCTTCCCTCATCTAAATTACTTGTCTCCCCCTCGCCTCTGTTCCTTGTTTTTATTCCGGCACGCAACCCTGGCACCAGCAAAGACTCGCTTGGACAGAAAACAGAATGCTTTAACAATTCCACCAACGTAGAAGCCTCGCTGGGGAGGAAATGGGAAACCTCTTCCCCTTCACTCTTGCTACCAGCAGCTGAATCAATGGGGGTCATTATATTCCTTGCCCAAGATGTCAAGGGGTCAGGAAAGAGCAGCTTTGTTGAGGAGTTGCTCCAGCCCGATATTATGGATTTGAACAATGAAAACAGAGCTGGATTATGAGAACCCATGTGAGATTATTTAAGGCAAGATAAAGTCATTTTGATCATTGCTATTGCAAGTGGGCTTTGGATCATGAAGGGCACCCCTCTAGCTAGAGCTCTGGAGAGGATTAGTGCTGAACAGGGCAGCAGGAGGGAGCAGGACACACGCTAAGACAGAGCTGCCACAGCTCTGGGTGATGAAAATTCACCTCCAGGGCTGGACATGGATCACCAGGTGATCCAGTTTGGATTCCCCAAACAGTGTTCTCACATCAAAGGATAAGATTAATGAGACTGAGGGACTTAAAATGAGGTTTTTACAAGCCCCAGGAAACTTCTGACTTGTCCTGGGGAAATGGTGATCCCTTAGGCCAGGGCAGTCACTCTTGGGGCATTAGGAGAGGAAACTGTGGTTCCTCTTGTTCCTTTAACTACCTGCCTTGGTCTCCCAAGCTGAGGGATCAGCTACTCCTGCAGCACTGAACCTGCTGCTCACAGAGGTTCTGTCCTGGCACCACTCCTAGACAACTTCACTTCGCTTCAGTTTTTCTCTCCTTCCTTCCTTCCTTCCTTCCTTCCTTCCTTCCTTCCTTCCTTCCTTTCCTCCCTTGTTTCTCTTCTTTTAATTCTATCTTTGGTTAAAGCTCGAATCAACTTAAATTCCAAGCCAGAAAAATCACTTCTTATAAAAGGGAGATATTTTTCCACCCTCTTTCTCTTTAGAAGCCTCAGAGCTGGACATTTAGTACAGTCTCAAAAATTGCAGCTAGAAAGGTGAGCATGTTGGAAACAGTCTTCCCAGGAATAGCTCCAGTTTGAGTCATCGGCATTTTACAATAATAATAAAAATGAAAAACATTTCCTCAATAATTCCAAGCTTCCTCTCATTTGGATCACTTTAACTTGCCTCCGAAGTTGGTGGGAAGTTACATGATCTTATGAGAAAATGTTTGGGCTTACCAGTGCTTGAGGTTTTCTCTTCATCTGGAAAACAGGTGAATTTGCTCTCATAACTCTCTTTTATGGAGGATGCAGAGGAAGGCATGCCTGGATTCATCCGCTATTTCTTTCAGTACCAAACAACAGCAAACCTTGTTGGTGCCTTATCTCTTATCTCTTCATTTACCCTCCTTTGAGTTTTTAGATTTCCCTTTAATGTGTCCCACTAAGATGCCCAAAGTCTGGGATTGATGACAACCAAACCCAGGACAGCAGGAAGGCAGCACCATCCTCCTTGGACACAGAGCAGCAGCTTGTCCAAATCAGAATTTGGGAGTGTGACCACAACCTGTGGCAGTTCCCAGGCAAAGCGTGGGAGTACCACACTTGCTTTCAGTTCCTGCCAATTAGCTGAAAAATGGGAAATTATTTGGCCATGGCAGACCTGGTCCTATGTCAAATCCCTGTGTCAACATGAGCCTGAATGGTTTTAAGAGATCTGAGACATTTTCTACATTACTTAGAGGAAGTTGTTCTGATTTTATTGAAGTGCTCAACTCATGGGGGAAGCAACCAATTATGATGGTCTTTGGTTGATGGTTGATGGTATCTTTCCATTATTCAGTTTTCTAAAAGGGGGATTCTACAGTGGTTACAAGTACTTAAAATTATTTGGGAGCTCTGGACAGATTTTTTTTTCTCCAAGATATTCAAGCACCCAAAACCAGAAGTTAGGCACTGAGATACTTCTGAAAATCCTATTAGGTCTCTGACTTGTATCTTTAGGCATCTCATTGCCTTTAAAAATGTTGTCCCTGGTGCCAGTGAGAATTGGAGCTTTTGTGTATCAGGCTCTGGTGTAAAAAATGTGCAAAAGTTACAGGGATTTTTACTGAAGGGATAAAACCCACAAAAACTGAAAGATATCAACTGTCAATTTAATCTCAATCAGAAAGCAACAACATAGTCTCTGGTCTTCTGTTTCTTTGTTTCACTTTCCAAAATTCCTGTAATTATATGCAAGTACCTATTACGGTGGAAATTGGTTCTCCTAGACAAAGAATCTGATTTTTTTTTTCTTAACTGTACAAAATACGCAATTGAAAAAAAAGTGAGCAGTTGGAGTGTGGAGAAAAATGAGGCTACATCTGTAGGATTTTGTTCTACTTTTAATATCAAATCACCAAACCCATTACATTATTTATCCTACAGGCTTGTGCTGCAAACATTGACTACAATTCATACCTTAGGAAAAGAAATGTGTGCTTTATAATTGCCCCTGATTTGAGCAACCATTAATTTCATAAGTCTCTCATTTTATTTTATTTTTTTATTTAATATGGGAAATCAAAACAGTTTATTTTAAAGCACAGCTATGAACCACTGATTTTTTAAAATCCTAAAACCTGTGAATTGCACTATACATATGCCTATGCATATGCATATACCTACCCACACATAAACCAAAACTATATAATTTATATTAGAAACGTGCATGTGCACACAAAACCGGGAAAGTATTTTCTTTCCTTTCACTGTAGAATAAAAACCCCAAAAAATAGGAGTTTGTATGAATCAAGGTCTTTCAAAAAATAAATCCCAGTGAAGTCATTCTTCTGTGCTGTGTTTAAAATATCTTGGGTTTGTCAAATGCTGTAATTCAAACTTCTGAGTCGTTAACATTAATCTTTTTCTTGCAGTGATTTTTATTTGTTTTGGTCCTTTATTCCACCCACTGAGAAGCTCTGAGTACACTGTAGGTGAAAGGATAAATTTCAGCACACATTTGTGAGATGTAGACGGGAGACTCCTAAGCAGACCACACATTTCATTCCCATTAACTCCAGATTTATCACGGGGAAAAAAAAACCCTTTGTACAATGGTATTATGCCATGTTGCATATTCAGAACCCTTAAATCTGTATTTAGGAACAAACAGCCAAGCGAGGAAATAAATTCTTTAATTTTTGGATGGTTTTGTGTGTGTTATTGATGTGTAAAGATGCTGGGCTGTTGCACTGTGGTTACATCTCTTTCATGTCACCTACAAGCTAACTTTAATCTGCATATGTTTTGGAAAAGGTGCAGATATTCCCAGGCAAGGACCCTGAAAGAGAGGAATCAGAGTTACTTGTGGTGGCTGGGATTGATGACAACCGAATTATTCAGTTGATCTCAGCCACTTCAAGGTTTGATCCCACACCAAGCACCTTGGTCCTTGCTGTCAGCAGTGCTTAAACTGAGTGTTGTATCAAAATCTGATAATTTCAGCTTTTCCCTTGGTGTTGGACCACTTCAGAATTTCCCTTCTTTGCAGAAGATTCTCCTCCTTTGAGATCCCCCGTAGCCAAAATATTAAATACCAGCAGTGCCTGTCAGAGCCAAATAATTCCTCCTGGATTTGCAGCAAGTCAGAAAAAAAACAGGTGGAGTGTTTTGGATGTTTTAGCCTGATTTCATCTCACTCAGATAATCCACCCCTCTCAGGAAGTTTATTTTGTTTTCAGACAACAGCGCATTTGTCCAGGATTGGAAACTCTTGGAGGGGTAAAAATAGGTTGCGCAGAGATGTGAGCTTTGTCCTTTGTCCTTCCAAAGGGTTAAAT
>VZTI01001558.1:233413-363672 GCA_013397865.1 Struthidea cinerea | reverse complement strand
CCTCTCCTCTCCTCTCCTCTTCTCTTCTCTTCTCTTCTCTTCTCTTCTCTTCTCTTCTCTTCTCTTCTCTTCTCTTCTCTTCTCTTCTCTTCTCTCGTCTCTCTTCTCTTTTTAGTAAAATATGGGATTGCATTATTAATACTATTGTGTGTTTTTCTCTACAAATAAATAAATGTGCTCTTTCTTTTGTTTAATACAGGTCAGCAAAGGGAAAAAAAAAAAAAAACAGGCAGGATGAATGCGTCCAGAGAAGTCAAAGAAGGACAGGGTGTGCAAAGCAGATGAAAGAGAAGAGGTAGCAATAAAACAACATGGAAAATAGATTAAAAATTTGTTTTAAAGGGTTTAGGAAGGGGTGGATTGTCCAGCAAGATGTTTAACGTGTTTTAAGAAGGACAAGGTTTCATTATTTGCCTGCACCCAGAAAAGTGCCTCACACAGGTAATTCATATCCACTCAAATTAAAAGATTTCATATTGGAAGAGAAGGAAAAAAAGGCCACTGTAGCTAATAAGAAGGAAACTGACACATGGAAGAACAAGAAGAGCAGGACTGCATTAGTTTTGGAGAAAAGGCTTTGAAGGAGTAACTTCACAGAGGAGAGAAGAGAATAAGAAGGCAGAAGAGAGAAAAGCTATTTAAACAAATGGACAAAGCTGACAAAGGAACAACTGCATACAAACAAGCAAACAAGCATTTTTAGGCTAGAAATCAGGTTTCCAACCACCAAAAAAATTAAACTCTGGAATAACATTTCAGTAAGACCACTAGGACACAGCTAAAATCTGGCTGAAGATGGGAACCGATAAAACTATAAAGGCACCATATGATCTGCTTGCCTGTGTTAGAGGGTCAGCGAGATTCTGATGGCAGCAACCCATTCCAACACTATGTTCCTTTTACTTACACTTCTTCCGTCCTGACAGACAAAACAGCAGCTTGTGAATACATATAATTTTATCAAAAGGAACCAAATGCATCAGTCAAAGGAACTAAATGCATGAGTCAAAACTGCCCTCAGGTGGTTTTAACTTGAGCAACTAACTTTTGAAGGGCCCAGCTCTTCTCTTGTGGTTGTGAATTCTTGCTGACATCCTTAGGAGGCCCATGTGTGGACAGATTGCTGAATATGAAGTGGAAATTGGCAGAATGGATCAGAGAGGAGAATATAGCCCTCAGCAAATTGCTTTGCATCTTGCTGACCTTGGCAAATGTGCAGCTATTTTTCCCAAGTAAGATAAGACGCTTTTTAACCATCTTCTCCGGCAAATAAGACACAAAGAGAGGAACATGTCTTCAGAGACTTCCTAACTCCTCATTTCTTGCACATATTTGTAGAACATTTTCATTTAAGACAACACAGAAAGCAAAATAAAAATAGATTTTATTCCTGGCACTGGGTGGCCTTGGGTAAGATATTTAGTGATTTAAATACTAGAAAGGATAAGCAGAGCCAGTTCTTTGCTAGCCCTGCTGGTCATCAGCTGAGAAGAACTGATGGTGAACATGGCCAGAGGTGAAAGTTGGGACAGAAGTGATTCAGTAAGGCTGCAGGATCTGGAGAAAGGCTTGGGAAGGTGGTCGCAGAGTCAGAGCAGTGGACTTCTGGAGAGAAGATTATGTCAGTAAAAGGTGCTGTAAAGACTCGCCTGAAAGCAGCCAGAGAAGGGGGAGCTGCTGTGGGGAGCTGCCATACTTTTAAAGAAAACTCACCAAAGAGCTCTAGAATAAATGCTCTGTGTGTGCAGGAAGAGCCAGAACTTCACCAGGGCTGTTTGGCTAATCAAGGAACTTCTTGATGAGCTAAAATGCTGGAAGGGAGCACACACAAAGCAAAAACAAGGAAGAGAAACAAAGGAGGAGCATCAAAGCTTTGTTTGTGCTCTTAGGGATGAAAGGAAAAGACCAAAGCCCAGCTGGCACTAAGACAGAGAGGAATAATAGCAGAGAGGAGGGAATCCACAGGTGTGCCAGTGGCAGAAGGAAGTTCAGGGAAAATGCAAGTCCACTGCTGGATGCAGGGAAAATCTGATTTATTATCAGCAGAGTGGAAAAGGCTGAAGTGCACAAGGCCTTCTCTGTATCAGTTTCCAGAAGTCCAGACTGCTCCAGACCTCTGGGTGTGTTGGCACAGCTTGGCAGGGAAAGGGGCAGCCAGGAGTGAGAAAGGAACAGACAAGGCACTTTTCAGAGGACCTCAATTAAATCCACGTGATCAGGTAGGATACACTTGAGGATACTAAAAGTGCCAGCTGATGTGGCTGGGTGAGGCTTCTGTCTATCATTTATGAACAATTGTGGCTATTGAGAGGAGGTGTTGGTGACTGGAAAAGCCTAATCTTTTCCCCATCCTCAAGAAACACACAAAGGAGGAGCTGAAGAACAACGAGCCAGTCAGGGCAGTCTGTAGGTGGATATGAGCTCTTCTCCCTGGTATCCAGTGATAGGAGGCCTGGGAATGATTCAAAGCTGCACCAGAGGAGGTTTAGACTGGACACTGGAAAACATATCTTTACCAAGAGAGAGGTCAAACACTGGAACAGGCTTCCTGGAGAGGTGGTTGATGCCCCAAACCTGTCAACATTTGGACAAGGGCATTAACAACATGCTTTAATTTTTGGTCAGCTCTGACATGGTCAGGGAGCTGGACTGGATGATTATTGCAAGTTCCTTCCAACTTAAATATTCTATTCTATTCTATTCTATTCTATTCTATTCCTCTGCTGAAGGAACACCTGGGACATTATGACCAGTTTGGGGCTCCAGTTCCAGCTGTACACAAAGAAATTAAATTATAAAGGGTTTAGAGAAAATTATCTACAAGGAGACTTTTCAGAGGCAGCTCTTACTTAGAATGGTAAAAAGGAGTCTAAGGTCAATCTAAAACCAACCCATACAGACTTGACAAGTAGCTACAAGTACAACAGACTGAAACATTTCTCCATTGTCTATAGATACAACAGTCAAGACCATGGATCGCAGCTTGGAAGGTTCAGACTGGATGTCAGGAAAATGTTTTCATTATGAGGTTTTGCAGCACTGGAACTGGGGCCTGTGGACGTCACAGAAGTTCCACCCTCAGAAGATGAGACTTATTAGACAAAACTTCAGCTGAACATGGCCTAGTGTTTGTGATAATTGTTTCAGGTGGACATCCAGACAACCCCTCCACCTTCTTCTCTGTGGTTCTGGGATCTCTCTGTCCCACAGTTTCCATGTCTCTAAAGTGGTGATAAAGATTTTGACCTTATTTAGAAAAACAGTTCAATAGATACTGGAAAAACAACTAGAAGACCTTAATATTAATATTGACCAACTACATGTATCAATATAGCTAAACTCAGTGCTACCTTTCAATTCAATGTGTACCTTCTTAATTTTTTAAAAATATAAACCATATTTTCAATGAGAACGTTTCAGGATGACACTTGGAGACTCAGACTTTGAGGAAGCAGAACATGGTATTTCAGCAATTTCAGCAATTTCAACCCCAGCAAACTTTAGATAGGAAATTTTTCCACAATTTCAAAATGAGAGCAACGTAAAGGGGTCAGTCCTAGGTTTCCTTTACAGTCAGTATAGAAAGAGATTCTACCAGGGTGTGATTCATTTGACCTATTTTAGGCACCTACTGTAAGCTGAGATGAATCACTTCTAGTACCAATTGCTTTGCAATGACTATAAAAGGAGTCAAGGGTGACCAGCTCCTGTGGAGAAGCCTGCATTTAAATGCACATATCTTACCCAAATAGAAGCATTCTCACTCAGTAATAATACGTATGTTCATTTAGGTTAATACATTCAGCAAAGTAGTGCTGAGTTTTATGGGATATGATTCCTGATATTTGCATTGAGACCCTCTGAAAACTGGACATCGTGATGTTCTAAAAGCATTGAAGCATGAAACCATCAAGATTTGGGGATGGCTCAGGTTATCAGCATTCACACTGAATGCTACCAACTGAAGGAAAACAGGAATTTAGGACAGCAATTTTGATCTTATTTTAGCAAAAAATTGGTTTCCAGAGGTCCTTTCCAATGTAGAGTATCCATTATTTTACGATTTAGTGATTAACCTTTATGAATTTGGTTTGCTTTGTTTGGTGTTGCTTTAATAAATCATTTAAGCCTCCACAATATCTCAACACAATGACTTATGCAACGTCATCAGGTTTTATGCAAAGCAAACAAAAACCTGAAAAAAAAATTTAAAGAAAGAAGTGAAACTTTCTTTTAAATCTTCTGTCTGATTCATTAATTGGACTTTTGCTCTCTCTGCTCGCTACCGCACTGTGCCAAAAAGGAGGAGGGTTATACAGAATTCATCGATATTGCTGGCACTGACTGTTACCAGGAAAATTATTTGGGAATAGTTTTCTTAACCAAAAAAGAGATTTTGCATTTTTAAATTTTGTTGTATTTCATTCACAGAAAAGGACAAAATCTCAACAAACACAAGAACAACAATAACAAAAAAGTAAGAAATAATAGTTCCCCAAAACTGATTTGAATCAACCAGAAGTAGTTTATTTCAATTTCACATTTTTTACAGGATACACCACAGTTTTGATGCATATTTCTAAATGAAACATGGAACTTTGCTTTAAAGGCTTTTGAAACAGGAGGACCTGGCAACCAGAAACAGAGAATCAACAATTTTTGGAAATGGCAACTTTGTCAAAAGAAAAATATTCTTATAGTAAGGAATTTGTACTGTGTAATAGGGGAAAAAAAAGTGTCCAGAAATTGCCAGTCAGCAGTAGTTGTTAGGTATAAAAGAATCCAGCACATTATTAATAAATTGCTCCCTACCAAAGCCTTTTTGCAGTTCAAATTAGTTTCGATATGCAGAAAATATACTTTATAAAATATCTTAAAAAAAAAAAATTCTTTTTCGATCAGAAACGGAGCAAACCCCTGATGAAGCTCTGATTATACCGAGCGGAGCCTTCAGGAGAAGCAGAGAGTGGCTGAGCAGGGAGCTGTGCCGCAGCCGGCTACCGAGAAACCAAATTAACGCTAATTATATTGGGGCTTGCTGTGGAGCGAGCAGTGTGACTTCACCCAGGGAAGGAGGCAGCGATGTCACTAGGTGGCACAGTTCTGACACATTTACACATCATTACCCAGCGCTAATGTCACTTCGCAGGGCGCGGGGCCGGGGGAGCGAGGGGGTCTCTGAGCATCACTCAGCGATGTGTGATCTGTGAGTGGAAACTGCTTCCCGGCTCCCGACGGGCACCAGATCCAAGCTGAGCTCTGTCAGCCGGCCTTGAAATTAACAGCAAGAAGTTGAATGTTTCACGGAAATGGTGCTTAAATCTCGGCACAGCTGGGAGATACAGGGGGAAAAGGGGTGGAGGATTTGGAAAGCACTTGCTGACATCGTGCAGCCTCGATGATCACCATAAAATCATGTGATGGTTTGGGTTGGAAGGGATCTTAAAGATCATCTTGTTCCAACCCCCTGCTATGGGCAGGGGCATCTTCTACTAGACCAGGTTTCTCCAAGCTCCATCCAACCTGGCCTTGGACACTTCTAATGACCAGGTTGCGGTTAGGTGGCCTGTTAGAATCATAGGATCATGTAGGTTGGAAAAGGTCTTTTATGTCATCAAGTCCAACTGTTCCCACACCACTAAACCACGTCCCTCAGTGCCACGTCTTCACAGCTTCTAAATCCCTCCAAGGACAGTGACTTCACCACTGACCTGGGCAGCCTGTTCCAATGTTTGACAATACCTTCAGTGAAGAAATTATTTCTAATGTTCAGTCTTTCCTGGCACAATTTGAGGCCATTTTCTCCTGTTCTGTTGCTCATTTCTTGGGAGAAGTTTGCCATGATGTGTGTGCTTGGCAGGAGAAACGTCAGTGGGTAAAGCAGGGAGATAAAGAAGCCTTTTTGGCCTAGTCAAGAGCCAAAAGACAGTTCAGAACAGAACCATGGGAATATTATATAATCATAGAATCACATCACGGAATCATAGGATCATATCACAGAATCATAGAATCCCTGCAGCTGTTGGACCATTACAACTTAGAAACATCAATTCCTTTGGGTAGCAATAACCAGCCAAAGGATGCACCCGTTCCATCCACCTCTGACTCTCAAACCCATTTGTCAAAGTCAACTTTTACACCTCAATCATATCATTACAACTAGTAAGGTGTGAGATCCTGCTCCCAACTCCATTTGACCTGATGTGTCAATCTGCTGGTCAGTCTTTATGTAAAGGGATGGGGTTTTTAACATTTTATCAAAGGCTGATGAATGATTAATAGCAGGAATAAGTGTGCTGTAGATGTAAGGCTTCTGAATTATAAATGGTTATAAGTGCAGTAATAGAGGATATTAGAGAGGGTGATGTGCCCAATATTTACCCACTGGGCATGGCAAAAATGGGCTAATCTTTAATAAAGATGACCTATTAATTAGCAATGACCCTTTACAAAAGATTTGTACCTTCAACATGAAGGTATTTCTATGGAAATCTGTAGAATTATGTTCTTCTAGAAACCTCTTACAAAACAAAGGGATCTTTTTCCCAAGTACTGACAGTTGTGGACAGCAATTTTTATTCCCAGCAGCAAGAAAACCATTGTAGATCTTTGGCTCTCAGTCAAGACTGCCAACAACAACAGAAACTTTTTATTTTTTTTCAAAGCTGCATTTTTGCTAGATAACTTTCCAGGAGATGACTGGTAGATTTTAAGGGGCTGGTGCCTCCAAGCTGCCAACTTACATTTAAAGTTCCTCACTAACTAATGCTTTGCCCAGGGCTGTTATCCAATTAACAGGAATTTATACGGAAGGTTTGCTATGCAATGACTCTGCTCGAGGGCATTACATGGTATCCTACGACCTCTAGACCTAAGGGGATGAATGGATAAAACTTTAGGTTTTTATTCCAAATGTATGACCAAGGGTGGCCAGTTTAGAGTTTTATATTCCACATGCATTCAGTGGAAATGGTCAGATGCCTCCAAAAGGCAATCCAGAAGGAACACCAGAGAAGTTAACAGCAGGTTAAGTTGTGTTCTTCTCCAAAGGGCAGTTCAGGAATGCATGTCAGAAATCAACAACTTTTGTACTCAAGGTAGAGACATTAATGAGCAAAGCTTGGGCTGGACTTTTGGTAAGGAGATCTCTCTGGTCAAATTTGGATTAACATTATTGCAATCACTTCTCCTGTGAATGTACTGCAATCTGCAAGCCCTGAAATAATCTCTCTAGAGAGTAAAATTCACTTATCCTATTGAAACTGGGCCAAAGTATGGCCAAAACACAGCGCATTGTGGATGACGTTCATCTGTCTATAGCTGAGGTTGTTGCAGACAGAGCCCTGCCTGTCATCTGTGGAGAGGTGTAATACTTCCAGGGTATGGTCATCTGCAGAAAAAGGAGTCACCTGCAGAAGAAAGGGTCATCTGCAGAAAAAAAGGGTCATCTGAAGAAGAGAGACCTGAGAAGTAGCCACTTGTTTATAAAGGCCATCTAGACAATGAGCTCAAAAGCAGAAGTCTTCTCTAAAGGTAGATGGGATGACATTTAGAGAGAAACAGAGAGACACGTGATAATGTTCATCCATGTTCTGTTAGACAGTCCCAAGAAAGCAAATAATTTGTGGGGCAGAACTAAAAGATAGTCCCTACCAGCTGAGTGCTCTAACTGTGGTCTGGTATTGGTTGGGGCTGCCAGCCACAAATCACTCACAAGGCCTTAAGTACCTCCACAGGTTCATTTCTCCAGTGCTGCTAATTCAGAGTTTGACACTGAATAGGGAATATCTGGGTGGTTTTTTAGCTCTGGGAGATGCATAATCACGTGATCAAATCATGGCTCAGGAACTGAGCTTGGAAAGAGAAATCTCAAAATTAATCCCCACCCTAAATCTCAGAAAGATTTTTTTATGAGAATTCATTATTAAGATTTAAATGTGTGCTTTGTATGCATGACACTAACTACATGTGTATGTGCTTGCTCACATGTGTGCAGGCATGCATCTATGTATATTAAGTGCTTAAAATGAATTTATATAAATATATATGTGTATAAAAATTTGAGGTCTTTTTCAGCAATGCTGATGGAGCTCGAAACACAACAGGGTTTCAGGTCATTAGCACTTGCATGTGATCACAGCAAAAACATTAAATACCAGCAGTGGCTGAGTTTTCAGAGAACTGAACAGTGCTTGGATCAGAAGCTGCTTTTATTTAAACATTCAAAGCAATTTTTATTTTTATCTTTTATACCCGCACAAGAATTTGTTTTAATTCAGCTCTCTCTTGTAGCTGCCTGCCTCTTCACGTTCTTCCCTACCTGTCTTCAAGTTGTTGTGTTTTGGGTCGGTTTTTTTCTGCTCTCTTAATCAAAATTAGAAAGAGATTGTGTGTGCCTGTTAAAAAAAGAGGGGCTTTGCTAAAAATAGTTCCCCAAGACAGGATATATTACAGCAAACTGCTTTTGCCTCTGGATGTTAGTGGAGTTTCCTTTGTTGTCTTCTTTGATTGTTTCATTTATATGGCAGGTTAGACAACAGCAGACTCCTGTTATTGCCTTTTCTCAGCGGTGAATTTTCTTTTATTTATTTATTTTTAAGGCTTGGAGCCCCTGAGGACAGTCACTCCCTAACCACAGCTGGTGACAGGAGGAGGGTTTTTCGTGCGTTCGATACTTAGAGCTGAGAGCTGACTGGTGAGAAGATTAACAGCAAGGCTATTAAGTGGGATACAGTCTCCATTTTTAAATTGCCTAGGCCTTTAATAAAAGAAAGAGAGAGAGGGAAAGGGAGACAGAGAGAAGTCTTAATAGTATAACATCTTCTGTATGCTCACAATCCATTTCACCAGATGCTAAATTACTTTCTTTCCCTTCCCCCCTCCGTGCATCCACCCCACTTTCCCTGTGTCTGCTGTCTGAGGCTGTGTCTCCTTGCTGGGAAAGGAGTCCTGGAATCCAATTGCAGAGGCGCTCTGGTAAAAGGGAAGATTAGTGACCCAGGATTCTGCAGTAGAGTGTGTCTACCTGACTCCAAATTTCTCAGTCCCTGGGCTGCTTTAGAATTTTTTTTTTTTTCCAGGACACTTTACACCATTAGGTGCTTTCTGGCCTCCCAATACTCTTCTGGCTGATGCTGTCAGAGCAGGAAGTGAGGATGAGAAGACCTCTAAGACAAAGGGCAAGAATCTGAGACTAAACCTTCTCAGGGCAGTCAAATCGATTACTCAGGAATATATAGAGGAAGCTGGTTCCCAGGATTGAAGTTAGAATAATTGCCAATTAACATTTATTACCAATTAATCACAGAATCGCAGAATAGAAGGATGAAAGGGAGCTCAAGGAACCTCAAGGAAAGGTCCAACCTTTCTTACCCCTTGTCTTTTCCATGTGAATCCTTGTAAAAAGCAACTCTCCATCTTCTTTGTAGTGCCTTTTAAATACAGGAACATGGTGATAAGTTCTTCCCTAAGCCATCTTTCCTCAAGGCTGAACAAATCCAGTTCTCTCAGCCTTTCCTCATATGGAAAGATTCCCAGTACTTTCTTTGTGTCACTTCTGTGGACCCTCTCCAGCCTGAGCACATTGTTTCCCACAGCAGGGACCAGAACTAAACTCAGTATTTGAGGTGTGGCCTGACAAGCACTGAGAAGAGCAGGATAATGACTTTTTTACCTCTGCTGCTGATGTCCTTGTTGATGCAGCCCAGCATCCTTTTGGCCTTCTGTGCTTCAGCAAGATGTTGTTCGCTCCTTGGAGGTCGGTGTCCACCAGGACTCCCGTGTCTCTTTCCACAAATCTGTTCCTCAGATGAGTGGATCCCAGCATGCGCTGCACTCCTGGATTTTGTTTTCCCAGGTGCAAGACCTTACACTGGTCGAACTTCATAAGGTTCTTATTAGCCTACACTTGCAGACTATCCAGGCCTTCCTGCAGGACAGCTCTTCCTTCCGATGCGTCCATTTCCCCACTCAGTTTGGTATCATAAGGAAACCTCAGGGTACCCTCAATCCCATCATCCAGATCATTTGTGGTGATATCAAACAGTTCAGGGAACAATACTGTACCCTGGAGGACTCCACCTGTGACAGGCTGCCATCTGGATGGAATTAAGGTGCCTTCTAACCCAAACCATTTTGTGATTCTATGATTCTGTGATTCTATGATCTCCACAGCTTCTCAAAGATTATGGACAGTGGCGTTCCAAGGATGTCAGCCAGCTCTCTAAACCCCCTCAGGTGAATATTGTCAGGGTCCATCGACTTGTAAGGGTTTAGCTCCTCTAATAAGTCTTGACATAGTCACTAGCACCAATCTGAGCATTTATTTAACCATCTACAGAGCAGAGACATCAAAACAATTTTAGAAGACTCCAAAGTTGCAACTTGGTATCTGCTCTTCCACAAAGGAAGGTCCCCCCTTCCTCTCTCCACATTCTCCCTTACCTTTTCTTACATGTTCTGTAAGATTTTCAGTGAAGGATATTTCACAGCTTTCCCAGACGCTCCTTTCCAAAATTACATAGTTACGCCCAGAAAGGATTGAGTCCATTTTTGGGGAGACAAAGGGGGGTCAGTTCTTAACCTAGCTCTTGCAAAAATTTAGTGCACAATTTCTTTCCAATGGGATGACAAATAAATCAAATTATCTTTTAAAATTACAGAGCTGTTAATTTATTTTTTTTTAACATAAAACGTCTGTTTTTGAATGAAGCACATGGATTTTTTTGGTGTTACTCCATTTCAGAATGTTTCCACCCTGAAAATTTGAATGAAGATTACATTTATTTTGCTTTCCTCATCTCTGTTGTTTTAATGAGTGTTGGGAAATGGAAAAAGAGACTCCTATACTCATTTATATACCAACATTTGCCCACAGAAAGAAACCCTGATCGTACAGCCAGGATTTCTGTAGTGGAAATTTCAAAGGGGGGTGTTCCAACAGAAACCATTCCTCCTTTTCTGCTGGCTTTACTACAAACCAATGTGCAGTCACACCCCAGCCCTGCAAGTACTGACACATATGCCTGGTTTCAAAAAGGATGGAGATCATGTGTCTTGAAAGAGGTGACTCTCAGGCTCACAATAAAGCACATTCAAAAGTCTGAACAGGATCAAAAACTTGAGCAGTTATATCCTGGCATCCCTTAGGACCAAATTTGATCATCTTCACTCCCATTTACTAAGTGCTTTGCTCAGCAAGAAATATTACAGGTATTCTGGTCAAGTCTAGTCTCATCACGGTGTATTTGAAAGCCTTCCAGTATTCTTTAGTGCATATGAATAACATCAATCAATTTTTGTTCTCTCGACACTCCTCTGCTGGAAGAAGCATGAGTTTAGGGTGTGTTTTGTTTTGTAATTCTTCAAAAACACTGTGCACGTGCACATGCAGACACCTGCAGGTTTGTGCTGCAGAACATAAAGCGGAGCCCTGCTCTGCTAATTTCAGTGGAAAAAAGTGAGCTTTAGGGTGACCTTGGGAATCTTTGGGAGTTTAATCCAGAGTTTGAGGGCTACACCCCTAAAGCTCAGCTTCCACCAGATTAAATATATTATTTAGGAAAGGAAAAATATGAAAGCTTTTATGTAATAGAAGCTGGCGTGATAATAGAAGAAAAATCTGTCTTTGCATTCATGACTGTGCTGTGCCATTCCTATGCTGCTGGACCATCATTTTGCTCAAAGGAGGAAAAATTAAGGAGCCTCATGGAAGATTTTTTAAATCACCACCACAATATCAGAAATTTTCCTTTGAAGTATTATCACAAATGGGCCGATTTAGGGATACTTTGGTGACCTTAACTTCAATATTTCCTAGCTTGGTTGTCTCATTTTTCAGCCCGTGTGATTTCTTATGCCCCTTTGCTTTTTTTTTTTTTGTAAAGATTGGCTGGCATTCAGTTCTGATGTGATTGTGTCTATGGGCCTCTTTAGAAGAGAAAGGAAGAGACCAAAACAGTATTTAATTTAAAAAAGAAGCCTGTTTTCTCCTGCATCTAATCTAATGTTTTATGCAGAAAGAATCAAAATGTCTCTACTGAGCTACTCCTACTGGCAATAATGACCAACATGAAGCATTCCTTCCTAACATCCCATCTAACCCTGCCCTCTGACAGTAGGAAGCCATTCCCCCTTGTCCTGTCCCTCCAGGCCCTTCCAAGTCCCTCTCCAGCTCTCTTGGAGCCCCTTTAGGCACTGGAAGGGGCTCTAAGGTCTCCCCAGAGCCTACTCCTCTCCAGGTGAACACCCCCGGCTCTCCCAGCCTGGCTCCAGAGCAGAGGGGCTCCAGCCCTCAGAGCATTTTCCAATATCCTGGGACCCCGTGGTCAATCTGCAACTGAGAAGAGGAAAAATCCCTGTGTGTCATGAGCTGCAGAAGAAAACAGCATGGTCACAAGCAGCCCACTCCAACCTAGTCCTGGCGGAGAGATTTAATGAAAAAATGTTGGCTGGGCATTTATATCCCAACAAGAAAGGGGCAGGAGACCCTTTCCTCACTGTAGGTGCAGAGACTGTCTGACAGAGAAAGAAAAACTGACTCAGATCGTTGAGGAAATTTCTAGGGTGTGGTAGGATTTTGTCCAGTAGATGCTGGGATATCACCTCTCAGCACCACCCCTTAGTCCATGCCTAAAGCTACAATGTGGACTAAAACAGCACTACAAGTTTACATCTTTAAAGCACTGCGTGCTGTTAGTGAAAATTCGATCAACATCACAGCTCTGAAAAACAAAGGGAGAGAGGAAAAGGAGTGTCCTGACAAAGTCACTTCTCTGAGAGCTCAGCAGAAGCTGATGGAGCTCAGCCTGCTTTAAATGACAAAAGTTGGGGGAGCTATCAGCCAGAAACACACTCCTTGCGCTGCCAGCCAGGTTCAAGCCTCTTCCCCCTTCCTCATCACAGGGCCTTTGTCCTCTCGCCAGAAGCCTGCCCGCAGGCAACATCCAGCTTTCTAATAAAGCAGCTCCTTTGTCAATGACAGCAATGATTATCTCCTACAGCTGCCCGTGGTGTTGCATTTTGTAACACAATTTGGCCGCCTTTGGCCCCGGTTAGTTCTATTTAACGTACTGCAGGGGGTTCACTGTTTGATCTCTAATTGATATAATTGACTGGGAATAATCAGGGCAGCTTTATAGATTTTTATTGATAGCTAATTTTCCCTCATCCATTGTTTAATTTGATAAGACTATAACCTAATTTATTGCCACTCTGATAGGGTTCCATTACCCTTTTGACAAATGCTTCTGGGGCCCACTTGTCAGCAACTGATTTGAAAGAGCTGTTAAGCCTACAGAGCCCATCATTAGTTAATGGCAGTTTAGAAAGCTAATGGCATTATAAATTAAGATCAATAAGTACATGGAAATTACAGTTGTTCAGCAAGACACCACTGTATTATTAAACAAACATAATCCTGTACCTTTGGTTAATGCACACACAGGGAGCTTCCAAGTGAGTTTCAGAGCCGAATAAAGCCAGGTGATTAGCAAAGGAAGAGCCCTTCTCTGGTGCTGGAATTGCCAGATTAATTCCTAAAGGATCTTTGCAAGAAAAGAAAGAAGCCAGCACTGCTTTATTTTGCTGTATAAGCAACCCGAGGCTTCAAAACACCCTTGCACAAAACAATACCCCTCTCGCTTCCTTGGGTTTTGATCTGCTCCAACAACACTTTCAAATGCATAATACAAAATCAGCAAAGGAGAGGCTTCTGGATTTATCCCAGGGATAAAGAAAAGCAAACACAGCATCTCTTGATACTTTTACTTAGCTTCTTCTTAATACCTCACAAGGCTTGATTGGCATTGAGTGATGTTTGATCACTTTGGGCCAAAGCAAGATGAGAATGTTGAGATTTTTCTCGGCAAGGCACTGTGATCTAATGAGTACAGCAACGAACAGGATGTCAAGAAGCCTGGAGTCAGTTTTGGCTTCACCATTTAGTAGGTACAGAATGCTGAGCAAGTGACTTCCTCTCCTACCCCTTTTTGCTAGCTCACTCTCTCCTAGCTGCCTAGATTGAGTATTTGGAATTTAGGAGCAAGGCTGCTCCTTCTGGGCTCAGTACAGTTAAAGTTCAGCCTCAGCCATGTCTCTAGACCTTGACATCACTGAATGCTCTCATGGACTCTGGCTATAGACTGGGAATGGAAAACTGAGGTTGTCTCATCCCTAAACATCTCTCCTGCACTCTGAGAGGGCCTGATGTTTTCAACATAGGGATACCTGATCCTTGGAGCAGATCCTTCCATGAAGCAGAACCTAGGTGACTCTAATTATTATCACAGTGTATTCAGCCTACTTGACACAAGCTTTGCTTTGCTTAATATGCACAATGTAAACAGTAGAAGGGCCTGAGAGAATCCAACGTCCTTTCCTTTGGAATGGGAATTCTCTGTTAAATGGATGGGACAGACAGCTGAGGGTGGCTCACAGTCCCTTCCATCCCCTTTTAATCTGCAGCTACAAGTCTGGCAGGGCTCTCAGGTACCTAAGGTTAGGTGGGATGAGTGTGGTCACATTTGTGGCGTGTCCATCAACTCAGCTATAACATCTCCACATGGAGAATCAGGGATGGACAAGCAGATATCCCATCATTTGAGTCAGCAAGAGGCAAAGTTTTCCAATAGAAGGGGAAAGCTTGTCAGCACTGCTCAACCCAGTCCAAGATTTGCCTGGATTGCACTTTGAATCCAAGGCTTGTTTGGAGACAGGTCTGATGATGGGATGTCTGGTTAGATGTTCCTGGTACCTGACAGTCTTTGATTCACCAGCAGAAGGTTGGTCTCATGAGCTGCTGTTTGACTTCATGCCCTACTTTGGTGCTAACTGGATGCTTTGGGGCTTTTATAAGCCTGAAATCTTTTTTAATACTACTTCAATTCCCATGAAAATCTGAAGGTGTGGCTGGAACAACCCTCTACTTTGCTTCAGAGTAGGTGAGGAGAGAATCAATGTCCCTTGCTGCACCACAACCCTTGCCCTGATCACTGTCCCCACTTTTGTCATCCCAACGTCATTCAGCCTTGAGAGGTAGGTAAATCTCGGTGATCCAGACACAAACTCCTGATGTACCAGGTCCTTCTGGCTGTAATTTCATTTTTAAGAGGAACAAGATAAGACAAACTCCTAAACTTGTCAACAGCTCGCTCACATTGACAGCAAGTTTGGCTGATGTACAGATAAGCAGCTTATTGGGTAGAAAGACTATTGGGAATTTTAGTAGTTTCCTTAATGAAATAATGGCTTTTCAGTCACAAGTTATTTACAATGGCTGCACTCCTCGCAGTAGGAATGAAATATTATGATTCTGTTTGACCTGAGATTATTTTGCACAAGTTAATGTTGTGTTATGTCAAAGTGTTGACCCAGAATTAAAACTTAATTCCTAAATTGAGGTTCAGCTGACATTACTCAGGAATCTCAAAATTCAGAGTAAGCTTTAGACGACTTTTTGAGTCAGAAGGAAAACAAGGACAATGTCCCTGTTAGTTTATAGTCTGGGAACACAGGACTGGATTTGTAGATTGAATCAGGCTGAAGTCCTAACACTGGATGCTGTAGCCATTTCAGGGGTATTTCACTTTGATCTGGTTTATTCCCATTCCCGTTCATCGGTAGAAAATATCAGGAATACTTCTAGAGACTAGCTTCTGGTTTGAAAATAATGCTGTTCGTGCACACAGAGACAAAGGAACCAATGAATTTTGGTGACCTGAAGTGCATTAAGTGGAGATGATCAAGGGAGTCACAGCAAAAGGGCACTCCAACTTCACATTTATATATAGTTATATATACTGATATATAGTATTATTTTAGGCACTCCCAGACAGCCATCTGCTTCAAAATTTCCTCTTAAAAAAGTTTGTTTCTTGCCATTGATTACAGGTAAAGCTGAGGTAACTAGATCAAGCTTAAGCATGTAATTATTTAACTCTTGTATTATAGCAGATAATTATCCATATTTATCTGGTAGAAATGGTGAACACATATCCTCTTCAGGGTTTTCTTTGGTCAAAGAACCTTAAAACACATGTAGTCAGATATAGATGTGCCCTTGATGCTGAACATGCAGGGCAGAAATGGAAAGGGTAAGAAAGGAGAAAAATGAAATAACTCCATCACTAATGTGAACGAAAACATAAAAACTGTGGGACTTTAGAACTGGAAGTTGCTTTTGAAACACTCTCTTCCCCCTTCGATGCTATAAATTGATACATATATTATTAACAATTATATATAAAATATAGAAATATAGAAAAATAGATGAAAAAATTGTAATTTGGTACAGCTCCAGGGAATCTAAAAAGTTGAAATATGATGATCTGATCACTGGTCTTGAAAGCTGTTCAGTGTAACACTGGAACTTTGACAAGTGGATTTGCTACAGGTGGATCTCATGAGGACCATCAGGTGAGTTTTCACTGGTGACTCTTAGAATCATAGAATTATTAAAGCTGGAAAAAAACTCTAGGATTATCAAGTCCAACCATTAATCCAGCACTGCCAGGTCCACCACTAAACCATGTCCCAAGTGCCACATCTACATGTGCAAATAATGCAGAACCATGACCTTACTGTGAGCTTCCAGGAACTAACAGGGTTTTATAAGAAAGATGAGGACAAACTTTTAGCAGGGCGTGTTGTGCAAGGACAAGCGGTAATGGTTTTAAGCTAAAACAGAGTTGATTTAGTCTAGATATAAAGAAAAATACAGTTAAGGTGGTGAAACACTGGCACGAGTTGCCCAGAGAGGTGGTGGTTGCCCCATCCCTGGAAACACTAGTCAGGTTGGAAGGAGCTCTAGGTAACCTGGTCTAGTGGAAAGTGTCCCTGCCCATGGCAAGGGGTTGGACTAGATGACCCTTAAATGCCCCTTCCAACCCAAACCATTCTACGATTCTCTAATATTTGCTTCTCCCAATCAGTGTCACAGCAGTAAAATGCAACACCAGGAAACCTCCATCCTCTGATGCTTCTGCTGGATCCAAGGCAATAAACGGGCCTCAAGACAGTAAAAATATTATTGTCTATTTATCCTCTAATGAAACACTGCCAAGGCAAGAGCCACAGGGTGAAGTAGGGGATGGTGGTGGAGGGAGGAACTAAACTGTCTGCTCACTTGAAATAAAGCAGGCGAGATTACGAGACTCATGTACAATTCTCCACGGTCCCTAAAGTCTCTTGCAAAAAGGTAGAAATGAACTAATTTATTAGTAAAATCACATCAGGGGCAGTAATTTCATGTTAGTGAATTTACATGTAATAACATTAGATTTCCAGCCCTCCATATCAGCACACTGTGGCCCTCTTGGATGATGAATGAGCTGCCTAAAGAAAGATGATAGTTTGATTGTTTTCACAGTGAACGGATCAGCATTTTAATTTCTTGCCTCTGTGTTTATTGCTTATTTGGCCCCTTGCTCAGCTTGTAAAAACTTGGCTAAATGGAAATGAATAAATGTAATTACTGCGGGTGACAGTGGTAATCTGTGTGGGTTTTTCATATTGCCTTTGCCAACGTTAATCTAATCACTAGAGAATATGTGTCACTGCACAAATACACTGACAGAAAGCAGAGTCCTCCGTCAGTGCCAGGGATGTGGAGGCTGGAAGGAGTCCCTGCTGGTGGGGGTTTGTCGCTGGGACAGGGCTTTAATGCTCTGACCTATACATGATGCTTATCATCAACTTTATATACCCTACATCCTACCCAGGAGAAACAGCGGCAGTAGAAACTATTTCTGGAACTGAAAGCAAGTTTTTCCAAAGTATTTTTTGCCTTTTGGATCTCTCCAAGAGGCTTGACAGTGTCTGTCTATGTTATGGTCATGTTTCAGATTATACTTGCCTCCTTCTTCTCTGCCAAGAAGCTCTGTTGAATATAAGTCTGTCTTTTCCTAGGTAAGGATGGCACAGGCTTTGCAAAGCCATGACTCAAGGATTGGAACACTAATTTTTTCACAGTAACAGGTAAAAAAAATGTACATGAGAATAACAGTCCTGTTGCCTAAGGCTTTGTTGGGCAGTGGCCTGAGGAAACAGATCTGGTACCTGACAGAGTGCGAGGATGTGAATTTATGTGAATATCATCTGCATGTTATTATTAGGCAACAAGAATTCATAGGGATTAACTTATTTTCCAGATATCGCACAAGAAGTGGGATTCAGCTCTAGGTCCAAATTTCTACATTTAAATACATATACACCTGCACAGGTGTATAGATATGATCTATGTGTTGAAGCTCCCGTTCTGATCAAAGGAAATCACAATGGAATTCCACGAATGGAATTAAACTGCCTTTGTAGTTACTTATATAATGCCATTTTAAATATCTGAGAGATATCTTCAAGGGCCCAGAAGACATAACACAGGACTTGAGGGACACCTACACCCTTCTCAGGAGACAGCTGGCAGTCTGTAAGGACAATCTCAACCTACACTTAGGCAACAGAGACCAGAGGGTTATTCAATTTCCCAGTGTATATTCTGGGATAAGATGAACTGCTGTTTCAATTTCATATTTGGACCTTATTGGACTACAGTCAAGAATAATCTCAACTGTCTCTTTATTGGACCATTTGAGATGTCTCAGAGTACTCCAGCTCGCATCCAGCTGATAGTGCCAAAGAGTGAGTGAAAGTGAGAAAGCTCATGGCTTGAGATAAAGGCAGTAAAAAGCAAAGACTTTCCTCGCAAGCAAAGCAAAACAGGAAATTCATTCACGCTTGCCATCAACAGGCAGATGCTCAGCCATTTCCCGGAAAGCTGAGCTCCGTCACCTGTAACTGTTACTTGGAAGGACAAACACCATAATTCTGAACATCCCCCAAACTCCGTCCTTCTTCACCCAGACTTTATTGCTGGGCATGGCACCATTTGGTCTGGAATACTGGGCTTGTTGCAGTCAGCTGTCCCAGCTGTGTCCCTTCCCAGCTTCTTTTGCACATCCTGGCTACTCACTGGTGGGGCAGTCTGAGGAGCAGCATTGACCCTGTTGAAGGTGCTGCTCAGCAGTAGCTAAATCATCCCTGTAGTATCAGCACCGCTTAGGTCGCAAACCCAAAACACAGCCCCATACCAGATACTATGACATTTATGACTGGTCTCAGCACTGTGTGTGTCCAGCACAGTGGATTGGCTTGCAAGGGAAGCAGGAAGCCCAAAACCTGTTCACGGGTCTTTGCAGTGTGCAAGCTAGAGGATTTATGGGGGCTGAACAGAGAATAAATATTGTTGGTCATGTGACCGCAACCTCAAACATCATGAAACATCAGGAAGTTTAATGCTATGCATAATTCCTCTCTTTCCTACCATCATAAACACTGATGATGTCCTCAGTGTTGTCCAAAAGTTGTATGAAAACAGGGCTTGTGCCAAGGGAAATTATAATTTGAATAGTCGTGAAAAGAAATAGAGAATGCTGGCACTTACTGCAGTTGTAGTCCTAATCCCAAGGGTGATTTGGTGAAGCAGTTCTGCAAGTTAATGATGCATGATCTTAATAAGTCTATCTCTTGCTTAACTCAAGTGAGATGGATGACATTGCACCCTGTAAAAACTCACAGGAACAGGATCTGTGACTGGTTCTTTCCTTGGTGTGAAAGGACAGGGAGTCAAAATTAATGTAAAAGATCTTGGACATCCTGAATATCTACAACCAGCTCTTCCACCTCCTATTCCCCAAATTGCGCAAATGTACACAAAATACATGCAAGAAAAGGCTCCAATTTAAATTTAGAGAAGGCACAAAGGCCACATCTGTACTAGGAAATAAAACTTTTTCAGGACACTCTCTGTTCTGGAGCCATTTGGTATTTTCTGGATGGGACTCTGTGATTAAACCCTCTTAAACCTTCAGAATAATGTGATCCCACCCAAACTGCCCACTGGGAATCATTGTATCTCAGAATGGCTTGGGTTGGAAAGGTCCTTAAAGACTGTCTAGTTCCAACCCACCTACCATGGGCAGGGAACGTCACAGCTGATGCTAGCTCCTAAAATATATCTAGGAACTGGTTAAGAAGGGCTCAGTTCCCTTGTCTAAGCTACATTGGCAGCCGTTCCGGCCCCACCGTGGTGATGACCACTGCTGATGTCCTGAGATAGGCACGTGAGATGATTTCTTTACTGCCTGATAAGAGGAATCAGTAGCAATTCTAGGATCTGAACTTTGGCTGTCTAGGAATAGTTTTAGCCATGAGATTACCTTGTTGTACTAAAGTTCAGCCAGGAATCGCTCTTGCCTTTACCTCTTCCCTGTCACTTCCGACATCTGCATTTCTTAACCACCTTCCCTAAATACAGCCTTAAATGTCTTTAAGCTGAAAGAGGGCAGATTTTCATTGGATATTAGGAAAAAAATTCTTCCCTGTGAGGGTGGGGAGGCCTGGCACAGGTTGCCCAGAGAAGTTGTTGACACCCAGTTCCTGGGAGTGTCCAAGGCCACGTTGGACAGGGCTTGGAGCAACCTGGGATAGTGGAAGGTGCCCCTGCGCATGGCAGGGGGATTGGAATGAGTTGATCCTTAAGGTCCCTTCCAACACAAACAATCCTGTGATTCTATGATTTACACACTTCTGTCACTACCTTTTTTGTTTTCTGTAGCTCAGTACTGCCTGGATGAAGCTCCAGGCGCATCAGCATCCTCAGTGCCACCACTCTGGACGTTTCTGAGCATGTTCCTCAGGTTTCCCAGTTCAGTTCTGCACTCCCAGTGCTCTGAGGCTGACAGCCAGTGTTGGCAGAGACAGATGTTCACATCTTTGTCAGATTACAGCTCTGCTCAGAATCCCCTCCACATAACCCCTAAAGGTTATGCTGCCACTTATTCTCTTCCGCAGATATTTCACTGCACCTCTTATCCTCACTTGGGTTTGTTTGACTTACTTAGACTCTTTTGTACTTTCTTCTGGCTGTTCTAGCCACAGTTCATGCACCAATTTAACTAAATCAGTTTAGAAACCAATTTAGTTAAATCAGTACAAACCCCTTGGGTAGAACCAGATGGGGAATACCTTTAATTGATTTAATGTGAGTCAGGGTTTTTTTAGTTGATTTGCCCTATTTTCTTGTTGATGTGTATCAGCAATACCCCACCATCAACATGAACATGGTCTCTCACATCTACAAAGTGGGGAAATTGTCCATGAGAAAACAGATCTGTTTATGTTCCCAAAGTATTTGAATAAGTTTTCTCTTTTGCTGCCTTCTCTGATTAAAATAGTCCATGTTTTTAAAATATAATGATTCATTTGAAGAGGTGAGAGAAGCAGGAGGCTCTGGAGAATTGTAATGGCATAGAAAGCCAACACTGCAAATACAGTGCATGTCACAAGTGACTTGGAAGCTGTAACTATTGTTCTAACAAAAAAAGTTTGAAAATTTATTCCATTTCACATTGTCATTATTCCTAAACAATTCCATGAGCCAGGTTTGGAGGAAATATAGGACCGAATATACAAAAGGGCTGCAAGGTCCCTCCTGCAGGTTCCTCCTGAGCAGAGGCTGAGAGAGGCTGGAGTGGGAAAGGAATCCACCTTGCTGCCCATGTCCCATCTGTGGACAGAGATCTTTGTATCCCATGTTCTATCTGTCATGGACACTAAATTATTGTTTATGAGGAGACAGTCAATAATTCCAAAATAATTGAATGTGGGAATTTAAATTGCAATCAGCTGCACATCAATCTAAAGGAGCCTAAACTTTAGGTTCCTAACAACAACTTTGTTGTTTCATCCAATGTTAAACTGAATGAAGCAAAACTGAATTAAAGCCACTTTAATTCTGAATGAGGGAGTCCACACGGTGTTTTAATTTAGTTGAACTAATCCACTTCTAAAATTAATTCAGATTAATTTTCTGCAGTATCCCTGAGCAGATCTGCAAAGCTGCCTGAGGGAGTTGGGAGCAATTTCGCTGTACATGGAAATTGAACAAAATAGGCTTCAGTCCAATGGCAACTCCACAAAAGTGCCTTGTTTCAGCACTGTTGTTCCAGAATTAAATAAAGAATCATTCCAGATTATCTGTAGTGCTCTACTCCCTCACCCTGCCCTCCCTCACAATAATTTCCTCAATCCCAACGACATGCAAATTGAACTATGAGGTATCCAAATCCCCCATTCAATTCTCCTTCACAAAATTAAATGACAACATGGCAGAGCAATTTAGGTTCTAGTTATTTTTATGGGAAGCATTCCTTCTAAAATGAAAATAAACATGCCTTCACCCTACTCGGAAGGGCTTAGAATTTCAGTGGATCTGGGGCTAATTGGAACCCTGAAAACCAGCCAGAGTCAAAGCAAAACTTCTCAGTGTAGTTTACATTGAGCTAAATGTAGTGAGACAAGTATGTGTTAAAAACAAAGAAACAAAAACGAAATCAAACTGACTTCTTAGAGTTGTAATACACTGGTTTTTATTAGTACAAGAGAGAGTTTGGATATATTCGCCAAAGTGGTACATTGATAGGATAATTTTCTTTGTATATAAAATTGCAATTAAGTCCATGTTTTAATTTCAATTTCCTTTCTTCCTGATTTCTTATGATTTTTTAAGTATTTTTTTCCTTTTCTTTTTTATGTTTTTTTAGAAAAAATAATAGGAAATTTACTTTTTTGCATCTCATTTTTATAGCAAACAAAATTTTTTAGCTTTATTTTTCCCTGGAAATACTCTTTTTGAGACAACAAAGCCATTTAAACTTTTGGGGATAAACGTAGACTACGGCCCGTAAGAATCCTAAAGCATGTGAAAAACAATGTTCGGCACTTTGTACTAACACGGTGCTGCAACTTGTGAACTCATGATAGAAATCTCACTTTGAGGCAGCCAGTTTTGGAAAATCAATAATCAGGCAGCAGAAGGACTTGCAGGCACAAAACAGAGCTTTTTTTTCAACACTGGAAAGCAGATTTCACTGCTGAACTTCTTCACTAGAAATAGTGACTTTAAGTCATAGCTGTCAATGATTCACTTGAAAGTATTTATTGTGTTTTCTTCATTTCTCCTTTCTCTTAGCATTGTTATTTTTCCTTGTGCCTTGTATAAAATGGACATATTTAAAATAGGAAGGTTTCAGATGCCTCTTACAATCTGGATGAGAAAAAGCTGCGTGTTCCACTTGGATTGTCTGGAGGGACAGTTGTGAGAGAGACTGTACATAAGGGAACTTGTTACAGCAAATAAACTGATATTAGAATGTAAATTCTTCTAATCTATTCATTATCTCTTTCTGAGACCGAGGTGTTAGAGCAGTGGGTGGAAAAATGTCTGTTTTTGTTAAATGTCCTGTTGGTGGCAGCAGTTACAGCACATTTAATCCAGCAGCAAAAGTAAGAACCTGTGCTGGCCAGGTAACATGAGAGTTTGCAGGCGGAAAGGTGATATCAGGTGACAATCTCCAAAAACTGATGACTTTGCTCTGCCTTCAGCAGTTTGGTTTACACTAAAAAACAGCGAAAGAAGGGGGAGAAAAATCGAAATAAAAAGCTGTCCCAGGGACAGTGAGAGGCAGAATTTTGGGTGAGAGTAAGAGCTGGCAAAGCTGGGCAAATAAAAGATAAATTGGGAGCTTGGTCTGGGAAAAGTGGTGGACAGTGAAGATTCAGAGGGAGAAAGGGCGGGAGGCAGGGGTGGAAACAGGCATCACTGAGTTAAGTGATTAAGGAGTAAATCCCATCCTTTTACCTACCTTTCAAGCAGAGAAATAAAAGAGAACTCCCAGAGAATTAGTAAAAATTTTCCTCCTTCCCATTTTTCCAGAGAGATCAGATTTTAGAAGCAGAGTTTTTCATACTTTGCTGCTGATTTCAGGTGTTTCTGGGTTTAGACCCCAACTGGGGTCACTGCCAAGAGTGGCTGCCTTTTGCAGGATTTGTTGTGGACACCCATGCTGGAGTTGCAGCGTCTTTAAGTCAGATGGGCATACAGTTATTGAAGCTGAAATAGATCCTGAAAACCATGTAGAGATTGGAGAAATAATTTGCAGTGTCTGTAGTGATAGGGCAATGGACAGTGGTTTAAAACTGAAAAACAGAGGGTTTAGGTTGGAGATAAAGACAAAATTTTTATGATGAGGGTGGAAAGTCACTGCACATGTTTCCTAGAGCAGCTGTGGCTGCTCCATCCCTGGAAGTGTTCAAGGCCAGGTTGGATGAGGCTTGGAGCTACCTGGGATAGTGGAAGGTGTCCCTGGCCATGGCAGCGAGTTGGATCTAGATGATCTTTAAAGTCCCTTCCAACCCAATCCATTCTGTTATTTTATGGTCTATAATATCAATCACTGCATGTCTCCCCTACTAATTTTGGGTCAGACACCTCACCATTGGTGGTGGTTTTGATTTACTGGTCTCATTCATTCCAAAACTGGATGAGTAGTCCAGTTACAATTTTTTCTTCCATCAGCATCTCCTCTCAGAGGCCTGGGATTTTCCTCTCCAAAGGGGAGACTGGAGGGCGTAAGGATAAAGAAAGCATTTGGAGGAAAAAAGAGAGACTCTTGTACTAGAGGCACGGTTATGAGATAGTCTACACCATTTTATGGATTAGGAGCAGATCCTGGTGATTTATTGGACTGCTGACACAACTTCCTGTAGATTAGATTTCTAATGCCAGTTTCTGCCTTGTAGGGGAAGAGTTTGTGCAGTGGGGACAGTACTGGAGCTCTGGAACAGAGAGTGGGAAGGTATTTTGTACCTGCAAGGCGCAAATCCTTTTACACAGCCAACGGTCAGCTGTGTAATCTGACTTTTCTTAAGCAAACCTTTAGGAATACAAAGAGTTTTCAACATTTTCAGGGAGCCCCTGAGCTCCCCTTTGCCCAGCAAAGCTGGATTGTCTCCCTTACATGCAGCAGCAAAGTTCCTTGGAAGAAAATGAGAAGAGAAGAAAACAAAACAGACAAACCTCGAAGTCCCCAAGGGAATGAACAGAAATAAACACAGCCAATGTGGAAATCAGTGTTGATTCCTGCCATCAGATTCTCACTCTGTTTGACCTCGGGAGCAGCACTGACAGGTACCAGAGGGCAGGGAGTAGGAAAAAAAATAGGTGGGACACATGGCATGTGCAGTGGGGACATCTGATGTGTTTTAATAAGCTCTGTACCTTGAAGTTATTAATATAAACCACCTCCCGACAGCTTATACTAAGCAATTATTTAGATAAGTAATAAAAGTGGAATATCTTCCAGTGTGTAAAGCCTTTAGTAAACCAGGAGCTCAAGGGAGCATCCCCATTTTTTCATTCAGTGACTTTAACTATCCCATGTTAAATTTCCAGACATCTATGGCCCCAGATTATAGATCACTTCCCAGCTTTGATAGAACTAACAAATTAAGGCTCAGATTAATGTAATCAAATTTTATCTGCCTTACATTCCTCCATCCGATCTCAGCTAATTCCCTAAGAGGACAGAGGTGTCTCCAATAGGCAAATTGTGTCACCTGTGATTGACATCTCTCCCAGGAGAGAAAAACTGGGCAACAGAAGCAACCATAGTTGCCTTTACCTGGTGGCTACCTGGTTTCAGGTTCTAATTCTTCCACCTTCTCCCCAGCTAATTCAGTCTGTAAAGTCTCATTAATGCATGACATCATCCCTTAGAGAATCCAGGTTGCTGTCTCCTTCTTCTCTAACTCCATGCTGCATCTCCCCCATTTGCTGATGATGGAACTGACTTTTGCATTTTTTGCTTTTCCAGGAGAGGAGCTTGCAGTGCATTCAGAGATGCAGACATCCCTGTAACCTCTGTAGAAAGAGAGGAAAGCACATCTCACTTAATTTTGGAAGGTGTCATGTCTGTATTTGCAAAGCAAAATACTACAGATTTCAAGTTTTGGTGAAAAATTGGTGTTTTCCAAAGGGCAGGAAGAAATATCTGTCCAGCTTGACCAAGATACATGTGAAAGTTTCAAATGTCAAAGTGAGGGTCAAGGCACAGAGACATTCTTTTGTCTTAAACAAGCAGCTAAATGGATGAACTGAGAAGAGGAGCATCATCTGTCCCATTAGCCATCAGCTGCTGATCGCCCCAGGCCAAGGCAACATATTGGGGGACTTTGTTATATTTTCTTTTTCACTTGGCTAGTTCTGTTTGAGTCAGTGGTTCAGACTAATTACTAGAAAATAAATAATAAAATATGTAAGAGCCTCAGCAGGAGTGAATATCTCTGCATACAGAAAGAACCTGTTCAGGTCTCAACAAACTCACCGCAGAGCCAGGAAATTTAGCAATAAAGCGAACAAGAACAACAAAAATGTACTTAGCTTTGTTCTGGTTTTTATTCACTTGATCAATGTCTGGACATC
Organism: Struthidea cinerea; assembly: GCA_013397865.1. Taxonomy (NCBI): domain Eukaryota; kingdom Metazoa; phylum Chordata; class Aves; order Passeriformes; family Corcoracidae; genus Struthidea; species Struthidea cinerea. Next base: position 337,358 of record VZTI01001558.1, on the reverse strand, counting down.
CTTAGAGTTACTACCTTCAACCTGAAAGAAAACAAGTTGTGTTTTTGCTGCCTTGGGCTCCATTCCTTGTTTTTCCACAAGTGGTAGACCAGTGCAGTGATGGCAGAAGAACTAAAGATATTCAGACATAAATGAGTGATGTCAGTAAACTTGGCTCGCTTTAGTTTGTGCTAAAAATTAGGACATCGGACCAAATTTCTTCTCCAGCACCTCTTTATAGCCAATGAAAGAAATAGGCACTTCCTCAGAGTAATTTTTTTTAAACTTTCTTTGACACATATTTTAAAAGGGGATCACTCATCCTGTCTGAGAACCTTTACTTCATGTTATTGATTTTAGAAGATCTCTAGAAGTCTGTAATGAATAGACAATAGAATAAACTCAGGAAAAATGCTGATGACTGAATTTTCTGGAAAAGTTAGCAATGATATAGAAAGTGTCAGAAGTGAGAACTTTGGGAAATTTTCACTGGGACAATTCATCATTTGATGTGTGGAACATGAGCCTATATATATTTATTGAAGACAACGAAACTTATTTAAGCCAAAATAGAAACAAAAAAAGTTTGGTAAATAACAGATAAACTAATACTACTTTCCTTTCACTATATGATGTGGGATTACATTCAGTTCCTGTTGGAGTTGTTGATTTCTTTGTTTTGTGGGCATTCAATACTGTTTAAATAAGGCAAATAACTCTTTATTTGTGTCTGTGCTACAGCCCTCACATCAGATTCGCATGCCTTGCCCCACTTAAACTGATTTCTAAACATGAAATAGGTAACTTACGTTGCCAGAGACTTCAGTTCTAGAGATTAAATTATAAATTGAATAGTTGTGATGGCTGATGATTCATTGCCTGCCTCATACGAGACATAAATCTAATAAAGGCAAAGCTTTTACCAAAGCTGTGGATCTCTCACAAACATAGGTGGAACCAGGGGCTTGAGTCTACCATCATCAGCAGGACTAAGAATAATTAAGAAGGTGTTGATTTGGGCATCTTGGCCGAGTACCACCTGATTATGAGCCTCTGTTTTGTACCAAGCTGCTCACCAGCAAGTGGCTGGTCTCATTTTCAGCAGGAAAAATTATATGAAGGAAGGTTAGCAGACATTTGAAGGAATTAATCAGATAATTGAAAATTAGTCATTAAACAGCATTGTGTCATAACAATGAAAGTTTGCTTTCCAGAATATGTTTGTGAGGATGTCAACAGTTTTGAGTTTAATCACAGAATCACAGAATCATTTAGGCTGGGAAAGACCTCCAAGATCACTGAGTCCAATCTGTGACCAATCCCCCCTTTTCACCCAGCTCAGAGCACCGCGTGCCACATCCAGGCGTTCCTTGAACATCTCAAGGCATGGTGACTCCACCACCCCCGTGGACAGCCTTTCGCAATCCCTAACAACTCTTTCCACAAAAAAATTCTTCCTGATGTCCAACCTGAACCTCCCCTGGGGCAGCTTGGGGCTATTTCCTCTTGTTCTGTCACTCGTTCCCTGGAAGAAAAGTCCAACCCCCACCTTGTTACAACGTCCTTTCATGACTGTATTTAGCATCCAAATATTCCTGTGAATGAGGAAAATACTTTTATTTACTTCATTCATATTCAGAAGAACATTCAGGAGACCAGTAGGCTAATTTATTTATTTTTCCCATGGTACTCATCCAATTAAAAGTGTATTTTTTAAATTTTCTTTTTCCAGAGCTACAGTTTAAGCAAAAAGTTTTTAAACACTCCTGCAGATCTCAACTAATTTCAACATATGGAAATGTGAGGATTAAAAAAAAAAAGCAAATTGACTTTCTCACCTTGCAAAAAATGTACATATGGCCTGGTACATTATATACTTGTGCTCAAGAGAGACAGGCAAATAAGTCTTTCTTGGACGGACACCTTATTAATCACCCAAAACTGAGAATGTGGGATCAGTCTTATTTGGAGAATTGGTTTCTTACTCAAATCTAATTGATACAGAGACTGACATTACCAGCTCCTAAAAATGTTTATAGAAGTCTCATAGTGCTTCAACAAATGTATATTTTCAGTGATCTTCTAAAGTCTTATTTTTAAACTTTAAGTATCTTAAAGTTTCTTAGCCTCATTTGATGGTCTCAAATCAAAATTAGATCATATTTGGAGGACTAGAGACTAGCCAAGGGTTGCTTTTACTTAAAGCTGCCTGGTAACTGAGAGCAGAAGTTTATTATGTGATATTTCCATTAAAATAAATTTTTCAGTGAAAATTTAAAGTCTTCTTTAAGCTGTGTATTTATTTTCTATTGGAATAAGGAAAGGGTACACCTGAAAATGACCAGTGTGGGTGAGAGACAGGTAGAGGGAAGCACAGAGAGATGAACTTCAACATTTAGATAATTTTTGAAAATGGGTGATCCCATTTTTAACGTCTTTTTAAACATCTCACTTGAGGTTTAGTTTTCAGCCAAATCCTTCAAATATGGGTTTATACACATGAAAATTCAGTGCAATGAAGATGAAGATGATCGTAAAAGTTGCAAGTTTTTGCATTTGACCAGGATTTGATTAGGTAAAGCCACAACTCATGAAAGACCGTTCAGCTGAAGGAGGGCAGATTTAGGTTGGATGTTCTTCTCTGTGAGGGTGGGGAGGCCCTGGCACAGGTTGCCCAGAGAAGCTGTGGCAGCCCCATCCCTGGAAGTGTCCATGGCCAGATTGGACAAGGCTTGGAACCACCTGGGATAGTGGAAGGTGTCCCTGCCCATGGCAGAGAGGTGGAATGAGATAATCTCTAAGGTTCCTTCCAACCCAAACCGTTCTATGATTCTGTGAAAAAAAAAACAAACCCTCAACCAAACAAAAATGATCAGATTTGCAAAACTTTTGATCCACGTTTGATACCAGAGACTCTCAAGTAGAGACAGGAAGGAGCAAGAGACAATGGGAATTTTGACTGCTAAGGCTGTGTTTCTACCCATAAACTAAACTTGACTGGTATCCCACATAGTCACCAATAATCCCAGTTACAGTCAGTGTGAAAAGTGCTGTCACGGAGCAATTTAGCCCAGGCCAGTGGTGCACCACTCTCTGGAGAGGTCTATCCTTTCCTATGGATTATGGTGGGAGTCTATGGCTACTCTGCATCTAAACAGGAGCCACGGTCAAGCTCTGTGAATGAGGACCATGATGAGCCAGCAAGCTGCAGTCTTTGAGGGCTTAGTCATGCCACTGTCATCAGAATCAATTCTATTGAATAAATCAATTAAATGCTGTTTAACCCCAACAGAAAGAGAGAAAAAGGTCCTTTGTGAGAAGGAGACTGGAATTAAGTTTTTTTCCATAGGAAAATCATGGCTGGACTCCAAGCTGTTTTATAAGTCTGATTTCTTTTTCCTCACATGTTCTTCTGGTACATTCATCTGCTTATTTGTTTAACGAATGTGGTGATGGTTAGAGATGCTGGATTGATGCCTTGGGGAGAACAAAGTCCTTTATTTGTCCCCAGGCATGCTAGAGCCGTGCTCCACACCCACATGGCTTCCCTCTGACCTGAAAGGACCACCTTTAAGGGGCAAAAAGTAGTTTAGTTTCCCGGGCCTTTTGAAACTTGCCCTTTCCTCTGGATCTACCAGCAAGGGACAGAGGGTCATTGGCGCTTATTTTTATAGACAAGGGCACACTGTCAAGGGTTTCAGTTCACATCCAAAGCTTGCTCGTAAATTTTGTTGGCCTTGAAACCTCACAATAGCAGGATTTTAATTTTTTTTTAAAGGCAACTGCTGGCTAGGCTGGCAGTACTTTTTTCTCAGTCTTCTCTGACCCTATTTCAATTCAGGAAATTATAAAGGTCATGAAAATAGTAATAATAATAATAAGGATAATAAAAAATTATGGCAAGAATGTTAAAACTCACTCCCCAGTTTTCTAGACCTCGTTTCCTCATACAAGTGACTACAAATGTCAGTCAAAAAAAATATTTTATGCCATGCTTTGGTCTTAGCCAGACTCCTTCTCCTTTATCTCTCGGAACAGTTCATTGTCTTGAAGGTGGTTTGCTACAGTTAGCACACACCTCTGGGTGTTCCCCTTCACCTGTGACATTGAAAACCTCATGTAATATTCCTGACCATCAATAAATCATTCTTCAGGCAAATACTTATATTTGACAACAACCCAATGCTCTGTACCAAGGACTTGATAAAGCTTCTGCAGGAGAGAGGGAGGAGGATGGAGAAAGAGAACAAAAGAAAGAGAGAAAGGAAGATAAACAAAGTTCCAAAACTGTCTTTGACAAATTTTGGGATTTTTTTTTTTAATTTTCTTTATCTTTGGCTAAAGATCATTAAAATATGGAATGTTGTCAGTCTGAAGTACCTAGGGGTGAAAGTTTTTCTGAACATGTGTCCCAGACTCTATTTTGTAATTTGGCTCAATAGAGGGCTTTGATCCTGAGATTTGGAGAGAGTCCCATTTCATCTGAAGGACAAAATCCCAACAGTGGGAAGCAGGAACAGAGTCCCAAACATTTTCTTTCTTGAGTGAAAACCACCTAAGCTCCACCAATGTGGATTACCCTCCTCTGGCACCTCTTCTTCAAAGGAGGAGAGGTTGCTTTGAAAACAGTATCCTGAATCTCATGCTGGTTATGAGATAAACACACTCACTATGGGTCTTTTTCAGCACTTTGGGTTGCTGAGGAACTCCTGATTATAAGCATGTGCTGGTTCCTGCTCTCTCTGTATGAACAGGTCTGAGGGCTTGGAAATCCAGTGCTCCATGGGTAAATCTGTTCCAAGTGGTATCTGCAATATCTCATTATAAAAACTGCAAAATCAGAGCTGCTGTGCCTTCCCCTCTTAATGTACTTCTTTATTGAGTGTGTCAGGAAGCGTCTCCTATTTTAATATTTGATAAATAAAAAGAGATAGGAGTGCTGCAAAATACTTGATGCCACTCATTAACAAATCTAGGGCATCCTCCTCAAATTATCACCCTGTGCCCTCCCTTCATCTTTTCTCTTTCCACCTTCCCCCGACAAAAAACAAGCCAGGAAATTTGCTACAGGAAATTGCTGTTATTTCTGTTATCATTATTGTTATTTCTTCCAACTCCCTCCACCCAATCAGGAGTGAAAAGCCAAAGGACAGCAAAGAGTAATTTCCCTGGAAATACAACATTTTGGGTGTTCTGCCATCGATGCTGCATTTTTAATACCCATCCCTCCAAATGTGTTATCGTCAAAACTTCATGGCTATCGTTTTATTTATTTATTTATTAGCAGCAACACCACCCCTCAGCTCGGCAGCGCTTCCTGCCTTTCCGATTTCAGCAGCGCCTGACCCCATTTCAGTCAATTTTCCATATCCTGCCTGTCTCGTATCCGCCGAGGGAACACACTGATGCTGTGTTTATGCTAATTTTATGCTCTCTGAGTTGTGTCTGTTATTCAAAGCAGTTGAAGCAGTTATTGCCAGTAATCTTATTTCTGCGCGAGCCCCCGGGGCAGAGCAAGCCTCGGAGCCGGTCCTGCAGACCGTGTCAGAGCCATCACAGCCTGCTGGTAAATGGCAGCTCTTTCCTGCAGAATCTGATATCAGTTACTTGGCAAACACAGTAATAAAATGAAACAAATCAGATTTTCAAGTAAATAAACCAGACTTCAATGGCAGCAACAATGGTCAGGACAACAGGATTTTAATAAGTGATGCTATACAGGGGAAAATATTGGAGTGCTGCAGCGCTTCTTCTTCCTGCAATCCCCCTGATCCAACCCAAAGTTATCTGCCTGAACCCTTGCAGAATGAAAGCCAACAAAAAGAAATATTGCCAGGGTGGAATCTGCCTTCCCCATCGGTAAAAAGGGAATTCACTGATGGCATGTATGGAAATTCCCCTGCCAAGATGCTCTGAGCTGTTGTGTTGGGCAACAGAAGAAGAACATGAATTTTTGTTCCTGATTTTCTGCTCCATAGTATCCATGGGATGTTGCACAAGACCAAGGGAGAAAGGTGTTGACCTTTTGTTTGGAAAAGCCAAGAGTAATTCATGGCTCTGCCACCATTTCCTTGGGCATGAGTAATTTAAGGATGGGTTTTGCAGGACTGATCACCTTTTCAAAAAGGCTTTACAGCAAAAAAACTCACCCCCTTCCTTGGCGCCTCCCTAAAAGAAAAATAACTAGCAGATAGAAAAGGTGTTGTATGCTAAAACAGCAGTTAGACAAAAACTTGAAATTCTGCATTTTCAGATAGCCTTGCCTTGGAAAGTATTTTAAATTTTGTCAGAAAGCCAATAGCTGGGGAAAAAAAATTGAATTCTGGCCAATATTCAGTTGCCAAAAATGGAAGCCATTTTTCTCATAAGAACATTTCCTATAGAAAACTCCAATTTAAGAAACATTTTTCAACAAGAAGACATTTCAAATGGAACATTTTCATGTTTTTCTACTGCCATCAACAGCACTCAGCTTTTATTGTGCAGCTTAAGGCCATGTTTGCAGCATACTGTGCTCTTTAGAAACTTGCCCAGTTGCATTGAGTCCTCTATAGCAGCAGGAGCTCTCATATATAAATTTATATATCTATATATACATAAATGAAACACAAAATTCTGGATTTAATGTCTCTGTACTGTAGTTTCTCATCTGTCAAAACTGATTAATAATGCTTCTATTCCATTACTAAAATAATTTTTCAACTTTTCTGAAAGTGTCTTCTGTTCTCTATGCAACCTGAACAGCAGAAGTTTTAATCTGATATCACTTTCTCCTCATATTTTGTAAATCTGATGTAAGCATTTGGAACTTTACTTTTTTCTTTGAAATCATACAAAACCAAAGGGAATATTCAGATCACCCCCATCTTCCTCCTGGGGCGATCTTGGTGATACGTCTGATGGTGAATTAAATATTTCCTGACTGATCATTGTCCCTAAAGCCAATTCATGATGTTTGGCCGCATCCATTATAAGATTTCTTAGTCCCCTCTGTGTGGACCCTCACAAAATTCATGTTGGAAAATATTCTTGGTCCAGGAACTGTGCGATTTAAAAGCCTGGGAAATTTCCTCTAACTATTTAATTTTATAGCACACACATAGCCTTTGTTTTTTGGTCTTCCCTGTTCATAATTTTTGAGGATAATTTTTCTGTTTTCATCTATGTTTGGATCAATTTTTTTACGGAGGTAATAGGCTTTGCACATCCAAAGAAGAACAATGGAGCTGGGAAGGGGCTGGAGCACCAGGAGTGGCTGAGGGAGCTGGGAAAGGGGCTCAGCCTGGAGAAAAGGAGGCTCAGGGGGGACCTTCTGGCTCTGCACAACTCCCGGACAGGAGGGGGCAGCCAGGTGAGTGTCAGGCTCTGCTCCCAGAGAAAAAGGGACAAGAGGAAACAGCCCCAAGTTGTATCAGGGGAGATTTAGATTGGACTTGGGGAAAGCAAAATTTCTTCACGAAAATGGCTGTCAGGCCCTGGCACAGCTGCCCAGGGCAGTGGTGGAGTCCCCATCCCTGGAGGGATTTAAAAGCCATGCGGATGTGGCACTTGGGGACATGAGGCAGTAGTGGCCTTGGCGGTGCTGGGGCAGTGGTTGGGCTCAATGGTAACAAAGGGCTTTTCCAACCATAATGATCCTGTAATTTCATGATTCTCCCTGTTCACATCCTAAAGCAGACCACAGGACCAAATGCATCTTACTGGCAGGGCCACGCTCCCTGCTAAAACAGCTGTGATTGCTGCAAACCTGTACAACACTTGTATTCAATTTTTTTTATGCCTAACTGTCCCTAAACTACTGTAAATGGCAAATAACTAAGAGTAACAATGAGAACAAGGACTGAAATAAATGGCATTATTTCCCCACCGAATTATTTTCTCTACAGGCTTTCTATTTTAGTTTTTCCACACACATTGTATGGCAATCTGGAAACATTTTATAATATGTTCATTTAAAAAAAAAAAAAAAAAAGCATGAACAACAATTGAATTTTATTTCTTAGAAAACAGAAATGTTTGGAAAAATTATTTTTTGAAAACTTTTCCAAGTGGAAATAGTAATTCAACTGTTAAAGAGACGCAGACTGTATTCTGCCTGCTTCTGGACAGATATTCCTTGCAATAGTTGCATTTGATATGGAGATATTTCTGCATTCATGAAAAAAAGATCAGTTGATTGGATTATCCTATACATTAGTTCAGAAAAATATTCAGAATACATATATGTGTGTGGTTTGTATGTATGTATGTATATAAATCTGGATTAAAATTAATTTGATTGTCTTCATTAATGTTATTTCTTCTGAAGTAAATAAAACTTATCATGATATTGATAAAAGCAGAATTGGGCCACTTAAACTTTTTATATCAATCTTTGACATCATTCTCAAAGGAGGTGGTGTCTGAAAACAAGCAAATACATCTGTGGTCCTGCATCCAATATTGCTTTTATATTTTCTCAATTCATGTCATTCATAATGAAATTTTAAAAAAAGCCTTCTGAATTTCCTGGTGTTTCTGTCATTAATAGTATTTACATATCTAAACACAAATATAAATACAAATACAGCATGGGCATGTAAAGCTTTGACAACATTTTCAAGTATCCGTTGGCAGGAAGCTACTTTTTAATATTAATGCCAAATTGCTAGATTTATAACTTCCAAAAAACCAGAGCTTTCTGTTTGTTTACATATTTGTTTTACATGTTTGGAAGCATTTTAGGCTAGGAAAATGGGTATTTATTGTGTGTCCTTCTTCTCACAATTCAAGTAAAGGGGTCCTGTTTCGCAGTACTGAGGAAGGGGGTCACTTCCCACCTGACAGACAGTGCCAGCACAGGGGGTTTGGACACTTGGCACCTAAACTGAGGGACAGATCCTGAAAATTCAAAGAATCCTGGATTGGTTTGGGGTGAAAGGGACCTTAACGATCGTCGAGTTCCAGCCTCTGTGCCGTGGGTAGGGGCACCTTCCACTAGGTCCATATAACCTGGGAAGATGCTCCAAGCAGTGGGATAGAGGATCTCAGGGAACTGAAGTGAGCTGAAGCCAACAGCTTTCAGGATAGTCTTAAACCACCAGGCTACTCAGGATTTATCTTTTCTTGTTGAGACGATATTTAGCTTTTTGGCTAATGAAGCAGCACCAGGAACAGAAAAGGAAGGGCCAATTTGCATACAAAAGTTTAACATCCCTAAATTCCTTCTGCAGCTAAAGTGTTGCTTGATCTCCATTGTAAAATACACATCTAAGCTTGGTGGAAACAGCAAATCCTTCGAGGTGTCCTCTACAGCATCCTCAAGCTTCAACCCCAACTTGGGATGTGAAAGAATGCAATCACTCCTCTGCCTGATACTGATACTAATCCAGATCTCCTTTTTCTTTCCAAGACAAAAATCGAGTCTTGCCATTTCAAAGATAAATAGGATAATTTTCCTATTACTGCTCAGTTACTTGTTGCATCAAAGATATCACCTTGCTTTAAACAGATGGTTTAAATTGCATAGATTTTCCTTTTTTCAGTTAGCTCCTTTTATTGTATAATTTATTTCCACGGCAGACAGGAGAGTTTTGAATAATAAAATCATAGAATATCCTGAGTTGGAAGGGACCCACCAGGGTCATCGAGTCCACCTCCTGGCCCTGCACAGACACCCCAACAATCCCACCCGGTGCCCGAGAGAGTTGTCCAAACATTCCTGGAGCTCTGGCAGCCTTGGGGCTGTGACCATTCCCCGGGGAACCTGTTCAGTGCCCCACCACCCTCTGGGCACCAGTTGTTTCACATTAGAGAGAATAATATGCTACATAACACTGTGACAGGCCAGCCAGCTCCACTATTTTCAAAAATTAGCCTATTTAGAACATTGTTTCATTGTCCCAAAGATATTTAAGGCAGTTGTCTTTAAAGAACTTTCCCCTCCATCCATTGTGGATGTCCCATCACAACTTAAGTTTTCACAGTTGGAATAAATAGGTTGAACTGCATCACCAATTCAACAATTATTACAGTCAAACAAAAGGAGAAGAAATTCCTAAGCCTGACATTTTAACTCATCCTTTCATATGGAGTCTGGATTAACATTCCAGGATTACTCCAAAGAATCTCAATTCTTTCCATTGCACAGACATCAGCTAGATAATTGTTTATTTCTTTATGAATGAAGTCAGACCAGGGCTTGGAGCAACCTGGTCTAGTGGAAGTTGTCCCTGCCCATGGCAGGGAGTTGGAACTAGAGGATCTGTAAGGTCCCTTCCAACCCGAACCATTCTATGATTGCGTGATTCTAACATGGGAGCTTTAAAAATCAGCTCTTCACCTTTAGCTCCAAACAGCTGCATGTCCTTCTCAGCAACAAGAAAATGGAAAATGAAAAAGATAAACCGCCCTGGTAATGTTAAAAAATGGTAATAACGTAAAAAGAGACAGAGATTTTCTCTTTTATTGGACCTCATAAAAGTACATTTTTCTCATTTTCTTCCTCTCCAAAGGGTTTGTTATTTGCCATAGACTGAACATTACTAGTCAGAGGATTATCAAATATTGTTTCCTTCCTGTTTCTCTTAATTTGGCTGGAGGTGCAATGATCCAAGTGAATTGGAGCAATAAATTCCTGAAAAGAAAGCACAACCCTTATTTCCCTCTGATGAGGCAGAGTACACACACGTGCACGCACATATACACACATGCACATGTGCACACAGACACACGATTTTAAGGCCCAAATATTGTGTTGAAACCTTTCTCCCTCACACATAGGCTTGGGAAGAATTTAGTGCTAAATAAATGCCGCCTCAAACCAGGCAAGATAAAACATAAATCATTGCATTAAAAACCTCTAACAAGTCTATCTGCTTTTTGAAATGACTGGGAGATGAAAGAGAGGAGTCTCATTTAAGAAGGCCCAGCGGAGCAGTTCTGCATTTATATAGCTGTTATCAAAAGCAATTCATTTGGAGATCAAATAGACTGACAGATAGGACAAGCAGGGGATCACTACTGCCTTCAGGCAGCCAAAAGCAAGGATGGTTTCCCAGTACCATCACTAATATTGGGTCTAGTCAATGCTCATGTCTATTACGGCTCGCGGTAACAGCCAGCTGAATGTTAATATTCACTCCTTACACTCCAGTTCAATGCCGATTTATAGCTGAGGGACTAAATAGTCTACATCCCTTTCTCTGAGGTTCTTTTCCTTCCCTTTCTCTGGTAGGAGTAGCTCCTTTTGTAATTATTGTATGTCTGCCACAGATTTAGCTCTCACACAGGCAAGGCCACTGAAGACAAAAGCAAGACAATGGACTTTGCCGTGTCCCGCTAACAATGCACCGTGCATGGACAGCACCTCTCTGCCTTGTGTGCTGGAGTCTTTCTGCTGCTGCTGGGGGAAAAAATCTCAATTCCATTGGCTCCTTTCAAAATGGCAAGAAAAGCACTGCATCAGCCCAAGGCTGGCTGCAGTTTCTCCAGTGCAGCAATTCAGCACCCCATAAGGAAAACCTATTATTTCTTCCCCAAAAACACCATCCTTACCACTGGGGTAAGCATGAAGACTTATGTCGATTTTAGCCTTCTAATATGTGTTTATGGTGCTAAATAAGTGAGGGTGAAGGAGTTTTAAGTTTTTTACCTATTTTTTACCTGGTTTTACCTGATTTTTTACCTTTTAAGTTTTTTAACTTTTAAGCTTTAAGCTCAGGTAGCCCAGAAATGGCTTGTGTTTACACAGTTTAATACAAATTTTTTTGTCTAGTGGAAGATGTCTCCATCCATGGCAGGGGATTGGAACCAGACGAGCTTTAAGGACCCTTCCAACCCAAATCATCCTATGATTCTATGAAATCTCCTTGAAATGAAACTGTCTCATCCACACTGCATCACAGTTACAGCTTCTGAGGATCCCAAGAGATGCCTCCATGGCCCTAAAACATGAATATTATTTTCTGTTGGGTTTGTTGATTTTTTTTAAAAGGAGGTCTGCCTTATGGCCTCAGTGATGTTTTTATTGCCTCACGCTGAGAATATGTGCTGCATGCCTTGGGGTGAAGTGGGAAAGAAATTTAGGATGCTGCAGAGTATAAATGGCTGAGGATACTGATAGCAGAATCTTCCCATCAAAACATGGCCAGCATTATAACCCAGCCATTTATGAGAAAGCTGAACAAGGGATTTGGGGACCACACAGACAGTAACATGCAATTGCCTTGGAAAGTGGAATTTCAACTTTCTGACTGAGCAAAATAACAAGCCAGAGTCAGCACAAATGCAAAAAAAAAAAAAAAAAAAAAAAAAAAAATTGGAATGTGGCATGAGAATGAATAGAGCATGTGGGGATGATGCTTTCCAACTTTTTTGCTATATCTTATGATTAATTTTTTATTATTATTGTCTCCTTTTTATTTATTTTACATTGTCAGATGCAGCCATCACTGTATGGGAAGCACCAGAGACTTGTCCAAGTTGTAATTCAATGTGTTCTATAGGAGGAAAACAACGGACGGGTAAGCTGGATAATTTTTCCAGGACAAAAGAGAATTGGGAGCTGTGGAAGGAGAAGGAGACTAATGAATCAAGAGCAAGAGAAAAAGGTGGGGTAGAAAATATGTGAAATGGAGTGCAACAGCCAAGGTGGAAGATAATACACTAATTCAGGCTTTAGGGCTTAATATTAAACAATATATACACGTTCCTTACAGGCACTGAACCACCTTTAAAAATTGGCTAAGTCCTACAAAGCATCCTGCTTCCAGGGCATAGCTCCCTACAAATTGAATAGACTAATATAGCCTGGAAAGAGATGTGCAGAGGGTGAAGAGGGAATACGTAGAAGAGGAAAGACCATTCACTCTCTTCCAGTAAAAGGACTATGAAATAAAATACATAGCTCAAGAGACAGCTTTGAAACATTCAAAAGGACTGTTTCTTCAAAGGACACTTCAGAAAACTAATGCATTCCTTGCTGTATGATAACAAGAAGACATTCAAAACTTACATGGGTTAATAAAACCAGCAGGACAAATAAATGGCAAGAAATCATCAAGGAATGTTAAATAGAAATGAGCTTCCTCTGAGCTGCAAGTCAAGGGAGAGTAGGGGAATACGCGGGGGAAACATCAGCCTTTGCTGTCCTGCTTCTTTTGTGATTCCCTTGGCACTCCGGACACTTTTAGTCACTAGGCTAAGTGGATCTTTGATGTGGACCAGCCAAGTTATTCTTCTGTCCCCACCACAAGGCATCTCTTTCCTGTTCTCTGCTGGGTCTTGCTCTTTGTTCCATAGCCCAACTGCCCTGCAGGTAGTTTTCCTGCAGAGTTCTTGATCTGCTGACCTGAGAACCTATTCATGGGTTAGAAAAAAACAAAACCAACACCATCAACAAAACAAAGTCATGGTCCCTCTAGTGCAGCCAGCTCCAACGTAAGGAAATCCAGCACAGCACTTGGATGCCAAACAAGATGGGATGAAATACTAATTACGGTAAGACTTTACGAAAAAGGCTATCTGCCCCCGTGAGAGTCCAAGCCTCCAAGCTAGTCTCTCGTGGAACAAAAGTAAGTTGTCAGATTTGAATAATTTCCCTGCATGTAGATAAATCCTCGCATTTCTACATTCCCCCCCCTCCCCCCGCCTTCCTCTTCCCCCCTCTCTTCAGTTCTGCCCCCCCCCTCCCTCCCCTGCCTTCCTCTTCCCCCCTCTCTTCAGTTCTGCAAACAAGAAAAGAACACTAGGAGCTATTTCACTGGATAACCATGCAAATGAAACAGGAGATTTAAATGTCTTAGCAAGGAGATCAGAGACACAGTTGGAAACAGCTGTAAGGGGCATTGGAATGATTACAAGGGAATAGGATGGGTGCATTATTTGGCTTGGTGACTTCATTAGTGATATTTGGCATCAGACGCTCAGCTGGTGTGTATCCGAAGAACTCCTCTGTGCCTGCTTAACCCCTCTGAGGATTCACTTATTTGTCCTGAATATGGATTTCTACATCATTCTATTTTATTTTTTCTCCACTGCATTGGTCTCCAGGCAGCATTTTGAGAACAGGAATTCCAGCCATGAGAAGATATTTTTGAGATGGAGCAAAATTCAGGGTTTATCTGTTGCCTTGAAGATTCTGAGTAGTTATTAGAGACAAGACCTTGGGGTTTGTTTCAATTTGCCCACCAGTAAATGAAATGTGGGGATACAGCATCTTTGCACAGACTATACCTCTAAATTCCCAGTCTCTTGTCATTCAAATTTATAGCGAATAATGTATCAGTTGTGTCTTTTTGCCCTCACAGCAACACCTGTGCAATATTCATGGGAATTGTCACTTACAAATTCCATGGTCTCTTTTAAACATTTCCTGAAATAAAATAAAAATAAAGTATGAGGTTTTTCTTTGTTTTTAGCTATTTTTTCCAGAGATACAGAAATATTGTTCTGCTCCAGAAGACCTGTCTGTACATTTCCTATATTTAAAGTGGAAGAATCCATAGCAAGAAGTAGAAATATGGTTCATTCTGAAAGAACAACTCAGTGTTTTGGGGTTTTTTCCCATTTGTGGAAGATGGGGACAAATAAGCAATCATTTGGGACATCCAGCTTGGCAATACATCTCCAAAATGCAGATTCTTCTATCCGTGGAAGTGTTAAAAAAAGTGTATGTGTGGTGCTTATGAACATGGTTTAATTTTGGGCTTGGCAGTGCTGGATTAACAGCTGGACTTGATTTCAGAGGGCATTTCCAGCCTAAATGATCCTATGATCTACATGGAATGGGTAAGGAGGACAGCCAAAACAGTTCTTTTTGTGCACCCATTGTACACACAAAGTTCAGACTAAGTAATGAAAGCAATTGCACCTCCATTCAGGCACGATATGAGTGGAAATACTCCTGTCAATAACAGCAAACCTCTCTTCCACAAAAGGACATGTTTCCACCTTTCCCAGTCAAACCAAGAGTGCCTGTCCCAGGCAGTGAATAGTCCATGACTTCTCCTACCCTTGCATTTGAGTGAAAAGTTATCTAAATCAGTGAAGAATTTTTGTCTGGAAAACAGACAATTTTGGTCAATGTTCTTTAAAAATATATCAGTATTCAGAGGATCATTAAAAGCTCGGGACACTGCATTCTCCAAAGAAAATTTTAAAACAAATGTATTTAAGGAAGAAAACTTAAAATCTAGTTAAATATTTTAATTTTCTGTTAAAAAATAATCTCAAAATTTTCATCATCCACATTTAGGAATCTAACATGGAATGTCAGTAACTTCTATAATAATTCTGGTAGTCAGGGCAAAGTCATAAAGGAAAAATCTGTTCCTCCAGCACTTCCAAGGCCACCACTAACTCACATCTCCAAGTGCCACATCTACATAGCTTTTAGATCCCTCCCCAGATGGGGACTCCACCACTGCCCTGGGCAGCTGTGCCTAGGATGGACAACTCTTTTAGTGGTGAAATTCTTCCTGTATCCAGTGCAAATCTCTCCAGGTGAAACTTGAGGCCATTTCCTCTTGTCATGTCACCCGTTAGCTGGGAAAAGTGATTGACCCCCACCTGTCTCCAACCTCCTTGCACAATCCCAGTACCCTCAGCCTCTCCTCATAAGACTTGTTCTCCAGGCCCTTCACCAGCTGTAGAGACAGATGTATCACACTCAAACCCTTTCTCCAGCAGAGAAATTTAAATAATTTGGGTGCTAAGCAGAAAGTCTGAAATTCTGGTTAATGCTCTAACCCGATAACTGTGGGGTTTTTCTGCCCTTCTTGTCTGTGTCTAAAAGCAAACAGATACTTTTCATCTCTACTTGCATTGCTCACACCGAACTCTGGGGCTGATTTCATTTATGTCTGTGAGATAATGTTGATATTCTGGTTTGGAAAACACATTGGAGTTGCATTTTCAGTGCTGAAAGACTGCCCAGACCAGCATTAAAGGTGTTTCCGACCAGCAGAGCTTAGTCCAAGCAGGCAAGGCGTGAACGGGGCAAGTTCCTGAAATTTCCAAGGCATTGGGTCATGGAGGTGCAAGCTCAGGAAGCATCACAGAGATCACTATAATTATACACCAAATGGCACAACCCCCTGATAAGAAGGAATAAGCAGAGGGTGTATAAAACATGCAGTGCTCATGGTCCTGGGGCTGCTGGAAGGTCCTCCATGGATTAGGTCGAGGGACTGTTGTTAGTCCAAAATAAATCCACTTTCACCATTGCAAAGTGCAGGGGAGTCTTTCACGAGGTGTCAGGGAGGCAGAATTTTCTCTCTGTGAGTACCTTGACCTCATGAGCAGCACCAGCAACTCCTTGTAGTGCACCACGGCCCATTGTGTGTAAAGAAAGCATCCACGTTTTCAGCCCTCGGTGCTTTCGTTTCACAAAACCCAGCTCACAAGATAACTGCAGGCTGGAGCCATGAATCCATTTTCCCTTATTTACATGAATTTTCCACAGAGTCCTTCAGGAGGTATCATACTCAGCACTTCCCAAAGGAAATTATGTGTATAAAATTCATGAGAAATCCCTCTTTCTCTAGAGTATTAGTAGACATCTCTCTATTATGCAACCCAGGAATATTATAAACCAATAAATAAACCTTGAGATGAAGGATATTTGCCTCACTAAAGCAAACATCCTGAGAGGTGTGAGGAAAATATGTGCAGTGGTTTTAAAGGATAGCCCTTCTGGTTTTGTTTTTTCAGTTCTGAAATATCTTTGTTGATTAAGATCAGAGCAGTACTGGCTTAGCCTCGGCAGCAATCTTAACACAGGGATATGATTCTAATCTGTAATCATCCTTGTAACACGCCTATTTTATTAAGCAATATTAATGAGCTTATATGTGTCATTTCTTGGTTGAGCAGAGGAGGAATTTGGTGGCTCGATACAAATGATTCTTTCCAGTTTTTGCCCATTTGCACAGAGCAGAGCTGGAGCTCATCTGAAAAGCAAGTTTACGCCTGAGCTCAGTTTCCAATCTGCCCATTAAAATGATCCATGCAGAATGCACTGTCTTCATAAACTTTGCAAAAGTAAAAAGTTATTTGAAGCAGAATTCCTGGAGTTACTAAACTGTACTCTATGATTTAAGGATTCCGTGGCTTTGAAAGAGGGTTTGTATAAATAAAAGCAGTAAATTAACCACATTTACCTTTTAGACCCTGTAAAACTGCATGTCCAGAGAATGGACCCCATGGACCTGGATGGGCTTTGGAGTCAGCCCAAAACAGACACAGGTGGTTGCTGTGACACCCATTATTTATCACTGGAAACTTCTCTCACATTGAGGGGAATATTTTGAGGAGCAGATCCTGAGATCCATGAGAAAAATATGGCTTACCTTCCTGGCGATGCTGTCAGGGCTTTCAAAGATTACTTTGCCAAAGCTTTGCACCATGACACAATCAGGCAGGAAAGATTTAATTTTATGGGAATTTTCTTAATATTAGAGGGTTGAAACACCTCTGAATGAATAAAGAGGACTGGAAAGTGGTGTCAGAGGTGTTCCTTGCTGCCCTACTTCCTCTCCTGGGCTCTCTCCTGTCTTCCCCTTGCTGTCATGGGATATGACATTGCCACACTTAACAGCTTTCCCAGGATGAGGGGTGAGGTTGTACAAATTCTCTCTTCCCTCTTTCCTCTTTCCAAGTTGCCTATCATTCATGTTTTAATTTTCAGCTGGTTTAAAATTCCTCCTCTTTCTGCCATGTAAATTGTGTTTCCTTTGTGAACACACAGAGAAATTCTCTAACAAATTCTAAACAACTTCTTCCACTGCAGACACCAAAAACAAAATCAGTGTCAATCTTAGAATAAAAGCAACCTCTTCTTATTTAAAATCTTTGTGTCTATGGAGCAAAACAACATTAGCTCCTTTGTAAGATCTTTATCCTGACAAAAATAATTGTTAGTTATTATCTATCCATAGTGATGAGAAGCTGTTCTCAGGTGCCAGCTGTCAGGACAGAAACCCTGCTAAATAAAACCAGCCATATCCTTAAGTATAATTTTTCTGTCATTACAAAATGTACCTCATTTCATAGAATCCTGTAGTGGTTTGGGTTGGAAGGGACCTTAAAGCTCATCTTGTTCAACCCCCCTGCCATGGGCAGGGACACCTTCCACTATCCCAAGTTGTTCCAAGCCCTGTCCAACCTGGCCTTGGACACTTCCAGGGATCCGGGGGCATCCACACGTGGCTGATCCACTGGTCACACAACATAAGGGATCTGTCCTCTTACTTTATTTATCATCCTCTGAGAGATGGCGAATCCATCACCAATTTTCTGAATAGCAAGTTTTAGTTAAACATTTTATTTATAGATTACCCGATCCCTCTGTGATCAGACTAGAAACAAACCTGCTCAGCAGTGACTGCTTTTTGAGTCTCTCAGACTATTTTTAATCCACTTAAGGTGCATCATGTTAATTTTGTGCATTTTTCTCTAGTTTTGTAATCAAAAGGTCATAGTGTAGCAAGTCAAATGCCTCACAGATGCCTATTGCTTGAATACTGCTGTCCTTATCAAGTGAACTTGTAATCTCATCAGAAAAAGAGCTATCAATTTAGTTTGACAGGACTTATTTTCCATAAGCCTGTGTTGACTGGCATCCCCTATATGTCCCTTCTTTATTTCTGAGGATGGGGGACTCCAGGGTATGAGGGAAGAGGCTTTACCACAGCACACACATCTGCAGCTTCAAATTCAAGCACCAATTGTCAGCTTGTCTCCTGGAGACTCTGGCAGCCTGAAATGGCCCTGGAGTTATTTTATGCTTTGCTCTCTCCAAATCAAGACTGTCCTGTCTGGAAATCCAAGGAGGCCTTTCTCAGTCTCTATATAAATAATTCTTTCATACAGCCAACATTATTAGTCATAGTGTGCAATCGGTTCTGTATTAGAATAGTAAAGAAGCCCAGTGGCAGTGTGAAATGACTGATCTGCGGTGTGGATGGAGCTGGAGCCGAGGCCCAACAGCCGCCTACCTGGGGGCAGGGGAGAATTTAACTTGGTGAGGCGGAGGAGGGATTGGTGATATTAGGGAAGCTGACAATTTGTGTGACATGACAGCTCCTCTGCACTTTTCTTTTCGTTTTTTTTTCCTTTAACCCTCAACACCTAGGAAATGAAACCAGTTTAGGTGCTCTTATTATTTCTATTTCTACTTTAATTTCTATTTTTACTTTTACTTCTATTTCTAAACTTATTTCTATCTCTATATCTATCCCTATTGCTATCACAATTACCATCTTTCTCTGACACTATCACAACTATTATTTCTATTTCCATTATTATTTCTATTTCTCTTTTTCCATTTCTATTTCTATTTCTACTTTTTCTATTTCTTTTTCTAAATCTATTTCTATCTTTACATCTACCCCTACTACTACCATTAATTACTATCATTTTCTCTAAATTATCACTATTATTATTTCTATTTCTATTTCTATTTCTATTTCTATTTCTATTTCTATTTCTATTTCTATTTCTACTTCTACTTCAATTTCTACTTCTATTATTTCTATTTCTATTTTCTCTATTTCTGCTCTTATTATTTCTATATCTAATTCTGTTTCTACCTCTATTACTATCACTATTACTACTATCACTGTTACCTTTTTGTTTCAAGGATGGTTTCAATGGCAACTGGGAAGCCAGGATGGAGGTGCACTTTTGGAAAACAATTAATTAGAAAGAGCCTCAGTGCAGCCTGAAGCCTGAGTGGGCAGAGTGGGATGAGGGAGGGAGCAAAGCTGCATTAGCATTCTCATTTTGCACGTGAGGAGCTGAGGGGCAGAGACATTAAATGAGTGGCCTAAGGTCAGAGAGGGGAATTGGTGGCAGGATGCAAGCTTGAACTGAGGACAGCTGATATCCAGCCTAATTCATAAGCTGCAAGTCTTGCCCTGCATTACTTTTTCAGTGTTGCCTGTCTTCATTTTCCTCTCTGAAACAGGCTTAGATAACCAAAAAGCTATAGTGAATCTGTCTCAGGACAGATAGCCAAGGGAAATGGGTGCTTTTTTCCCATTTCTTTTTCACTTGCTCCTAGTGCAAGCTTTAGTGAGTTGCTTAACTCTTCCCTGCTTCGTGTCATCTATCCCTGATTCATGGACAACAGCATGGCTTTCCCTCCTAAAGGTGTTAGGAAAAGCAGGAATCTACTATTTCTCTTGGAAGGGAAAATTTGAATTTAAAACAAAATACCAGACATGTCAAAAATTTTAAATAAAAAAATTTAAAATAATAGTTTTTAAGTAAATCAGATTTCTTTTGAATTTTTTTTCCAGATTTTTGGGGACTATATATAACCTCAGCCACCTTGAAATGAAGTTCTGTAGGCAATACTCAGAGGATCTGCAAGATGGAAACCTTGACTGACCAGGTTGGCTCCCAGGTCTGTGAGATGGCTGAAGCCCTGAATTCTTGTAAAATCTTAGGGCTGCTTTAAGTGGGCAAACCAGGCAATTCCAGGACCCCCACCTCCAAGATAAGCTGCTACTGGATGAGGTCCTGCTAAGAGGGGCAATGAAAGAGCAGACAACTACTTTCAGAGGGTAAAATTGCCACAGGACATCTACTTTGGCAGTACTTCTGCATCAGAAAACAACTCATGTTGAATTTGGGAGTGACCAGTGAGAGAACCCACTGGAAGTAGAAAGTGCAGTAGGACGTGCAGAGTCAGGTTAAGACGAAAATGAGTGCTTGACAAGGCTGGAAGTCAATAATGCCATTTAAGTTATTCAGGTAACACTGGCACAGGGTGATTCAGCCTGTGCTGCAAGAGCAGCATCCTCCTGGATCCATATCTGATGGTATTACCCACAAACAAGGGAGAGTTGAGCCAGTCTGGACACTTAACTTTTAATAGTTATTAGGGGTAATGAAAGTAGATGAAAGGTAGGTGGGTTGGTTAATCAGTGACCTCAATGAAAATATTTATAGAATCATGGAATGATGGAATGGATTGTGTTGGAAGGAACCTTAAAAATCATCTTGTTCCATCTCCCTGCCATGGGCAGAGACACCTTCCGCTAGACCAGGTTGTTCAGACGCCCATCCAACTTGGCCTTGAGCACTTCCAGGGGTGGGGAGTCCACAACGTCTCTGGACACATTCTTCAGTACCAATTCTTGGGAGTAAATAAAAATTTGTGTTGTGTTCAGGGTTTATCTCCTGTATGCATTGCCTCCATCCCAACGTCAAACGGTACACAGCCTAAATAAACAGCCATAAATATCCTCCCACTGTTACCAAAGGAAACCAATTCTTTTATGCTCTGCCTGTGAATATCAAGACCCAAATCAGATGTGATTTTGCTCAGCAAAAGTTTCCTTTACTGGCCATTTTGCTTTTCACAGTGGAGCAAAGGTCTCATTTTCAAAGGAATAGAGGTACTAAGACCCACAGCAATGAACTTGCGATGCTGTTCACTTGGAATAGTGTTTCAGACTTCAGTACATCATATAATCTACCATGCAATTGTACATTAAACAAGTGGATACTGAATCATCTCTGAACTAGTAAGCTTCTAAGCCTAGTGGTGGACATGAAGATAAAAAGTCCCGATGGGCAAGTCTTAAAAGGGAGTTGTAATTTTTGTTTCAGCTAATCACCGTTTGTGTGTCTGAAAAGAGAAGAAAGCACGAGGCAGAACAGAACAAAACCCAGCATCCTTCTCCCTGCAATGCACATCTTTTCTCTGGGATTAAAATAGGGTTTGCATTTTAAATTTTCATTTACAAAACAGAAAAATATTTTACTAGGACAGAATGGTATTAAGGAGAAATGATTCTTTGTGTGCCCTCAGGCCTGGTGAAGACAGGATTTGATTTGCTGTGTTAGGCTGGAATCTGGATTGATACACAGAGATGAGAAGGTGTTTAATAAAATTTACATTTCATTTTCTCACTTGACACCAGTCTCCTGTCACTCACCAAATGAAGGGAATACGACAAATAACTTTTGTCAGCACCTAGACACGGAGAGACAGTCGGGGGGGGAGGGAGAGCAAGGGTGGGATATTTTTAGCATCATTTCCTTTGACGGCTGTGAGACTTGGCACCGGCTTCATCTTTAATGTACTTTGGAACAGAGAGGTGTACCAGGAGAAAAAGCACAAATTTATCCAGCCCACAGGTATGGACAAATGACCCACTGGGAAATGAAGGAGATGACCCTCACCCAAAGCAGCAGGGAATTTGGGTGATGCCCTGTGCTCAGCTTGTGTGCAGCTCCTGTTTCTGACAAATGCAGGCTGACCTGCAAGGAAGATGTCTTGAGTCCATCTTCCACAGAGCTGCTCCAGAGACCTTTTCTCACTCCACTGTCTCAGCTGTGTCACCGCTTTCTGTGCTTCTTCTTTCCCCAAATTAAAGTGCATGGTTTTATTATTAAGGCCCTTCATCCCTGTTTTTTTCCACCTAACTCTGGCTTTCTAGCTGTGGACCAAAAGCCAGGGTGCCAGTCAGCAACTACATGCCACAGGTTTAACTGCATAAATCAAGAGGTTTTTGCAGGAAGATTGAGTATAAATATTCTCCTTCACATCCTGTATTACCCTTTATCTGTTCAGCTGAATTTTAAGTCAGGTCCCCGAATCCCACAGGACTCCCACAGGACTTGGAAAATGATGAAGAATGTGTGGTACATCTGGAAAGCAAGGTGAATAAGTATTACTCCCTGTTTGTTATGCAAAAAATACAAGGCAGTACACTTAAAATGAAATACAGGCAGTACACTTAAAATAAAAGCAGAATTAACTTTTTTTTTTCACACAGGATTAGATAACTCAGTTTAACACTATATTAGTGCTACACTTCTACAAAATGTTCAGGGATAATAGGTCATTAGGAGCAACCAACAATCCCAGAAGTGTCCTCTTGCTTGAAATAAAATCCAGGGAGGTCTAATTTCATATTTTCCTTTTCCTTATATTCGTCCCAAGTATCCAACATTGGTAGCCCTCAGGTCTAATACAATATGGAAACTATTCAGAGACTGACCTTGCTTATGTGAAATCTTCTGCCGTGGCCTTTACTTCAAAATTACATTATTTTTCCTCTTTGTTTTTTCCTCTTTGTTATTGTTTTTCGCTGCTTTGTGAATAAAAAGAGGAAAGAAAAGAGAAAGAAAGCAAAAGGAGAGCATAAATACCTCCCCAAATGACCCTCCTCTAACAGACATTTTAACCCCCAGTTAAAAAATAAAACTTTCTCTGCATCTTTCTATTTTCCTTTTCGGAAAACTCCCTAAACAACAGGGTCACTGTTGTTTACTTTTTGCTCTTTGAAAACTGAAAATTTTGAAATGCTTTGGTGAGAGATGAGAAGGTTGTTGGCAGCTTCTTGGCAGCTCCAGCCCTGCACACAGAGGTTTGAAGCAGGGAAAAGAAGCTCTGGTACTACTCAAAGATTCTTCCTTGGCTGATCTCAGACTTCTTGGAACTTCAGTGCCCCTCACTGCAGTCCATCCTGTCACCCAGTACGTGAAGTTTTGTACCTCAGGTAGCACCTACCTCCTGTCCCCACTCCCCCAAAAACACAGTCCTTATATATACCAGAGAAATCCCCCTTTGCTGGTGTATTCCCAAACCTTGGAATGATCCTCTGGGGTATCTGGCTTTTGCCCTTGCAAAATAGTGCTGCTTGACAAATTATCACCCAGCATTTTCCATGTCTCAGTGGGCAGAAAACTGGAATTATTTAAAATCCTGACAAATACATAATGATTGCAAAAAATTACATCTAGAAAACTGTGAATCTGGATAATCAGTAAGTGTCCAAAATCACTCTTGGAGCATCATGCAGCTTCCTTGATCCACTGAAGGTTTCCTCTCACAGTTCCTAGCCCACTGAAGACGTTTTCGGGTGTAATTCACTGTTAATAAAGTCATTCATTGCGGAATCAGGAGCTTAGAGAAAAACCTTCTGATTGGACACTTGCCTCCTTTATTTGCCATTTATACCACTCACCCTATAGAAATAAATGCCATAATAAATACTATAATAAATAGGGACTGGAAGTTACACCATATAGAGATGATGAAAGGGTTTAAAATCTCATTGCTGTTATTTGGTTTTTCTTTTTTTTTTTCTTTTAATTTTGTCTTAGGCACACAATTCCTTCAACCCAGACTGTAATTAATTTTACTACATCACCAGTTATCTCTGCTCCCTAACCAGGCTTGTCATTTTAATTTTTCACAGGCTTTCTTTTTCCTATCCATGTGCCTGTTCCTGTATCTTCGTGAAGTCTCATCAGCTCTGGCCCAAAGCCTTAGGCAAATTTGTCTGCAATGCACTCCTCTACTTCAGACATAAGAGGAAAAAATATCACTCCCACAAAATGGGGAGAAAAAAAAGAAAGAAGGAAGAAGAATAATTTTGACCATACATTGTCTAGCAATTCAGAAAAGCCTGGAGAGCTTGGTTAAAAGTAAGGCATCCTTTCAGCCACTCTTATGTCAATAAAGGAACTCAGAGCTATTGCAGATGGGACTACAGAAAAAGGTTACCAGGTGGAAACCCCAAATCCAGCAAACTTAATGAAATTTTTGCCATTGGCTTCAGTGGAGTCAAACTTGTCACATTTCACTGACATTTATCGTGACTGTCCAGAAAGATTTTGGGTCTCCAAGGATGGATCTGCACAGGCAGATCCAGAGATTTTTATTAACTTTTCCTGCACTTTGAAGGCTTTCTTGGTGTCCAGTGTGGTGAAGTTGCACTTTGTTAAGCCCAAGTAGATTTTCTGGAAGTGTTTTTTGTCCCTCACGAAGCTGGTCTGAGTGTGGGCTGTCCTGGAGTTTGAATCTCTGCCATGACATCCCCACAGACTCCTTGTAAAACCTGAGCTGAAATTCTGCTGCTGTCTCTTTACATCCTCACAGAAGCTGGACTTTGACAGCAGCTGAATGCCCTGAGCTGGGCCAGAGGGCTTGAATAAGCTCAAGTCTATGAAGGCACCCCCATCCCTCATGGCTAACCCAGACATCACACTGTGAATTCTTCATCTGCCTCCTTCCACTGCACCCCCGCCCTGCTCTCCTCCAGGGTTTTGGAATGCAGAATGCCACAAATTTATCCAGGAAACACCCATGAGAAGGTGGAAACAACTGTTGTCCTAATTATCGTGTAAGGATTAAGGAGAACTCAATGAAGTAAAGATTGAGGGACTTGAGCAGGATGATCAGAAGTACTGACCACAACACAGCAATGACAGCAGGTGTCCCATGGTACAATCTGGCATTCAATTTATTGGAAAATTAGGCTTTTGGCTTGGGACATGAGATATTTCTTCTCTTTCTTTGCCTTGCCTAGGACATTCTATAGCAGCTTGGGTGGGGCTGTTCATAGAACCACAGAACGGGTTAGGTTGGAAGGGACCTTAAACACTATCCTGTTCCAACCCCTGCCGTGGGCAGGGACACCTTCCACTATCCCAGGTTGCTCCAAGCCCCGTCCAACCCGGCCTTGGACACTTCCAGGGAGGGGGCAGCCACAACTTCTCATCTAATCACACAGTTCCTGCAAGAGTGAGCGTTTTAACTCGCTATCACGGAAAACACAGATGGAAAACATTTCAAAATAAATGTGGATCTCCCTCAGAGACAAAGCAGTAGGATCCCATTTCATCCAATTGCTGTTGCAGTCAGTCTAAACCCAAGTATTTTAGGAAAAGATGCCATTTTATGTTTAGCCATGAAAATGGCTTCAATCACTTCAACCACTGAGTCTCACTCACGTCTTTCTAATCACTACAGTGCTGTGTTTTTTCTTTTCCTTTTTTTTTTCTGATACACAAGATCGCCTATATTTGTCACTTAGTCAGGATTTGCTTAATGTTTGTACCTATTTGTCACCACGTTTTGTTTCACTTTCACCCCACTTCTTTCCTGTGTGCCACCACTCACTCAGTTGAAAATGCTGCAATTAAAGGCTTTTAGCCCTGCTAATTCCATTAGAGGTCCAGATATACAAGACATTACTTATTCTGCATACAGAGTATGGATAAATTCTAGGATTATGAACTAAAGGATAAACTTAAACCCTTAACTGTTTCCAATATGTCTGACTTTTTCCCAGAAATAATTCTTTTTTGTATAGTATTTTCATATAACTTACATTCGATATTGTTTTCAGGCATTCTGACACATGTAATTATATATTATTTGCTTTTATACTGGTTGGATGTGATAGAGTCACTTACCAGAAGTAGAAACACTGAAGGGAAATAGAATTTATGGAACAGAATTGTGTTTCTGTGGAGAGGGAAGGATCTACTGCCATGTGTAAACACCTGAAACTGGGTATCTGCTGCAGAGAAAAAGAAGGATCTCCAAATAATTTCACCAGTCCTGGATGTCTCTGAAAGGTATTACTTTTTATTCAGCCCCTGATCATGCTCCTTAGGGATCTACACAATAACAATATTTTGGTCTCTGCAGAAAATAATGTAATAAATGGCTTTTCTATACCATGGAAGGGGTGAGAATGGAAGATTCATTGCACTTGACAAGGTCCTCATCCTCAAGTGTCTTAATCCAGAAAAACTCCTGTTCACTCAACCAGAAGCCTGGCTCAGTGTGGAATCAGTTTAATTTCACCCCAAAATTATGATTATAAAGGCAGGAGCCAACACTGGTTAATCTATTTTTGTGCTTAGAAAACTGAGCAGCTTGACCAGAATCTGCACCTTTAACTCCTGCAGCTTGAAGAGAACTGGTTTGGGCTTTGTTTGAGTTTTTTCCAAATCAAAGTTTCTCATTTTCTATTCCACTGCTGATCGGGCCAGAAACCTCATCTTCCAGATTAAGCAATTTTTTTTCTGCACAGGAGTATAAATTTCATCTGGGGCCACCAGGTCACCTTGCAACCAAGAATTTTATGGTACAGAGAGGGCATAATAAAGTTCCTCATCTTCCAGCTCAGTAAAGCAAAGCACAGAGGAATTCTCTGAGCAACTGAAGAACATCAGCATTATTATTATTATTATTATCCATAAAGAGTCGTGTTCATAACAAGCCAGTGATTTAAAGGTGTCAGAAAACAACACCATGGCAAAGATTTACTCAGTAGAATACTTTAATTAAAAAAAATAAAAAAGGAAAAAAGACAGGTTTAAGTAGAGCAGAATGGAAATGCTTACTCAAGCCACAATGAAATTTGAATAAATGAAAAAAAAGGAAAACATTTGTGTATATACTGACGTTCTTTGAATGAAAGTAAAAGCATGGCTGGAAGAAACGGGAAAATTTCTGTATATTTACATATAGGCATACTCACCAGCAATGCTCTAGACACTAAGACTACATCCATGCTAGAATATTGTAGTGTCAGAAACCCTGTTGAGTTTTAAGGTTGGATCCCTGACTGCTTTTGAATGCAATCTCACAGCTGATCCACGAAGCACTCCCCAAAACAGCTCCTGGAGAGAGTTTAGGAGGAGTCAGGAGAATTGTTCTCAACTGGCACTTTGGATGTACCCACACCATTTTGGAAACTAAAAAATGTCAGTGTCAAAGGGTCTCGCAGGTGGCTGCAGGTTCATTTGTCCATGTGGCCTTGTGGTTCCCCATCTCAATACCTGTACGATTTTCTCTGACCACAGAGGCAAAAGGCTCAGCCCCTCAGTGGCTGTAGTGGTTCACCCCCTCCCATCACTGCTTTACCCCTCTGCTGCCACCATGGCAACGCACTCTCTGACATCATTCTGGTGTTGGGGCATCCTTTCGGACTTCTCTCTTTCCTGGCTGTATCCAGCTGAAGGCTGGGGCACTTCCTTCTGGCTGGAGCACCCCGGGACCTTCAGCTGCTGGAGTTCCATAGAGTCACCAGGAGACCTTCCTCCATGGGGCTGTGGGTGACTGTCACTTTTCCCGGCTGATGGAAAGGTGTGTCGGTCACCTGCCTTGGACTGGACAGTGTTCGGCTTTCTCGCTGCCTTGGCTTCATGGGGCTGCAGGTTCAGCTCCTCCGCTTGTCTTGTGGCAGGTCCCACTGCCCCAGTTTCTTCCATATCTGTGAAAACAAGACTTGTTTGATTTTTACAGTAAGACCCCACCTTCATGTACCTTATCCTTCTGTGCCTTTACTCTGTGTTAAAGACATTAATAAATTTTTAATTTTTTTTCCCCATTTTACATGGGCGGACTGATAGGAAAAGGGAGAAGAGTTTTAAATTGAAAAGGAGAGATTTGGGTTAGAGATTAGGAAGAAATTCTTCTCTGTGAGGGTGGTAAGGCCCTGGCACAGGTTGCCCAGAGAAGCTGTGGCTTCACCATCCCTGAAGGGGTTGGACAGGGCTTGGAGCAACCTGGGATAGTGGAAGGTGTCTTTGCCCAGGGTGGGAGGAAGTAGATGATAATTAAAGTCCCTTCCAACACAAACCATTCCATGATCCTATGATTAATTAAAAAGCACTTACTATTACAGAAATAATTGCACTGGTCATGCATTTTAGTTTGACAGAAATAAAATATTAAAGCCAAACAACCATTAGCTATTTCCACAAATAAATGAAAACCAACAAACCCAGCTAGTTTGTTCTTATTGATACACTAACAGCTGCTAGAGCATCTCCAACATTTAACAATTTTTTTAATAAATGTTTAATAATCAAGAGTATAGAATGCAATTTCTGAGTAAGCTATGTATTGGTAAGACTGACAATATTTTAATACTACACACCCATAAAATGCACCATCCCTTTCTGAAACAGGCTGTGACTTAAGGTAGAACTTTATATTTCTAACATTTAAGTCCTACTCAAGGCAGAGCTTGTAACCTGCAATGCTGTTTTTAAAATACAATGTAGAAAAAATGCAGGAAAAGGAAAATACACACTACACATTTTTCATGTGGAAATGTTTACATCCTTATATACTGAATGATTATCAATAACAGAGTCAGGATCACTTGTAGTGACATAGCAGATATCTTCTGAGCTGACAGAGTGTCTCATCATGATTGGCAGCCTCATTTTTAGCATCATTTGGATGCTAAAAACATTCATAATATTTTTGTAATCCTCTCCTTCCCTCTCCAAAAAAATAATGATAACAGCCTACACCCAAACCTTTAACACTCCTTCCAAATCCAGATCTAGTCCTAGGCAATGTCTCATGTGTTAGTGGACAAAATAATCTTTTTTAGTCCATTTATCAACATCCATTGTAGTCTTTATCACAAATAATACCAGAAAATGTGTTGTTGCCACTTCTGATTTTTTAGGTTTGTCCTTCCAGTTTAACCCGTAACAGCCTGTGACATTCAGTCTCATGGTTGCTGGGACCTTATGCTTAGATTCATTCTCTTCCGTATTTTCTGTAATTCATTAGTTGGAACTATATTTGCTGAATCATAGAATATCTCAGATTGGAGGGGACCCATAAAGGGTCATCGAGTCTGTCCTAGTTTGGACAAATTGGGAGGAGAATATCGTCTGATAGAAGTCAGGTTGAAACCACCCCTCTCTCCCAGGTTCGGGAAAAAAAATTCCTCAAAGGAAAGTGAAACAGATAAAACGCTATTTATTTAACAAACACACAGGTGGGGAATAATAATGCCAAATAATGAGATCTCTCTCTCTGTGGAGAGAAAACCTGAGAAGATTTCAGAGGTCCTCTGTAGGTGCGGTCTCTCTCCTCCTCGGAGCTGGTCGGCGAGGGGCCACCCCCCCAGGCCTCCGGGAAAATTCTCCTGATGTGTTCAGATGTTGTTGAAACAGTCCAGAAGAGAAGAAAAGAACAAAAAAACCCAAAAGTCCTAGGAAAACGAAATTCAACCCTCCGTCTCTCGCTGGAAAAAAAGAGCCGAAAAAAAACCAAGGGTACCGCAGAAACAGAGGAGCGTATCTCCGTGTCCTTGAAACAACTGCTTCGAAACGTTTTTTTGTTTTCTGTCCTTCTCAGGCTCAGTTTAAAGACACAGAAAAGATTGGTGGGCATAGGGTAGCAATAGGGGATACACATTATAAAGTCACCCCAAGACAGAGTCCCACCCCTGACCCTCACAAAAACACCTAAAACTAAATCATATGACAGAAAGGTTGTCCAGGCACTCCTTGACCAACTTGAACTCTGACAGCCCTGGCAATGACTTCATACTTGTACTCATTTTTCCTGTTAAAGGGTGTTGCTGCTTTTTCCAACTTGTACACTCATAAATTTAAATTTCATAGTTTTACCTCTTGGAAATCCACCAGAAAGTTGTTACCAAAATTTCAGCAGTCAGACATAATACTATGTTTAGCACTTTTCCTTCTTAAGCTGGCTTTAACTTTAGGTAATCGGCTCGTTTAAGGTACAAATTACATACTTCACCAGGTTCAATTTTATTCTTTAGACACATAAACAAGATAAAAAGGTCATGATCTCCTATACCAAAGCTTCATGTTAGTTCTGGAGATTTATTGACTCTCTCATCTTCAAAGGTGCCATTTTCAATGGTGGAAATAAGGTTTTTCGAGCAATTTTGAATCAATGGTGGAGGCTACAAGTTTTCTGGATAGAAGCAGTTTCAGGGATGAAGTACTGCCTTGAGATTCTTGGGGTTTTTTTAATTAAATACAAATGATTCAATATCATGAAAGCACATGATTAACTGGATTAAGTACCAGCTAACTGAGCTCCGGCAGAAATTATGTATGGGAAATAATTCTCAGGGATATGTGGCAGTACCAAACACTACCACTGAAATGGAAGATATTCAGTGTTTCTACTGGTGATTTGTAATTAAAACTGAAATTGATTCTGATGAAATTTTGTAAAACAAGGGGGAAATGGCAAACTGGTAGAAAGGAAGGAGGAGGAGCTGATCTGAGCAAGCTAGGAGGAAGGGAGGGAAACCCAGTTTGCAGATTGAGATAACATCTTCTGGAATACCACAGCGATTTCCGGCTGAAGGTGTCCAAGGAGTTCAGAATAAGAATCAATCAGGCACCATTCTGAAAAGGTTTCGGGAAAGGACAGAAAATTGAAGCTTGGAAATGTAAGTTGTAGGAGGATACAAGCTCTCCTCTGCTGGACCACCAGAATAAATTGCAAAAAGCAAAATGAAACAATATGTTCCTCCACCTCCAGGTGTGTTCTGTTAACAATGCCTTAGTCCATCAAAAGTTCTTTAATTCAAGAGAGAGATAATTACGAGAAGCTGAGGAGATTTTTCTTGTTAGACCAAGGTTAGGCAAGGCAATATCGTGATCCCTTCTCCCTGCTGTACTGCATAACTGCGCATATTGGTTTCTCCCTCATCTTCATCCTCAGCTGCTCCTTTCGGTACAACATCCAGAGCCCCTGATTCACTGGACTTTGCATCCTACAAGCGCCTACCAAAGAGAAAAGCTCTGTTTCACTAGACTTACTGTGGTGATTAATAAATAAAGGCTCTGAACAGTTAATTGTGTTAGAAAAGCAGTATTTCTTATGAGGGGAAGAGCTACAAAGCAGAAACTAAACAAAAAGAGTGCAGCTTTGATTTCTTCTCTCTTTCGCTCTCCAAAACCAACAGCACTTTAAATAAGGGGGAATCAAACATTAGACATTTCCAAGTCATATGTATTAAATTCACTTAAGATATTGTTATCCTTGTTTAGATTTGAACATATTGGGGAATCTTTTTGTCTTGCAACTATTCCTAAAAGACTCTAAGTGGCTGGATTGCCTTTTTCTGACAAAAAAATTCTTTCCATGAATTATTTACACGACGGCTCCAATCAACGCTGTACCTGTCAGCCTCCCCAGCCAAAATGAAAGTTCACTATGTAAAGGTGCCAAGGGAGAGTGGCAGCCTCCCACTGCGAGTTTATAGACAGAACTAAGTCAGCACGCATTATGTGTCAGAGCCGACATCAGACAGAATCAGATCCTTTGATCTCAGACCTCCACAGGAAGCTTAGATCTCAGACAAATTAGATAAAAAATGAATTTATAGCAGATATGTATCCTAAGGCACACAGCTGAATGCTGTGTTTTGGAGGAGTATGGCAAATATCAAAACACATAAACTGCAGAATTTCCTCTCCTTCTCTCTCTCCCTCTGCTTTTGTGATAGACGCTAATTAAAAGGAGCAAAAACTCCAGCTCACCTCTTCCTGCCTCTTATGTAATCCACAGGCTTCGATAAGAAGGAGGAAAAAGAAATTCCCAAAACAGGTAAATGGGGGGTTCAGCAGGGTTATCCGAATGCCCTTAGATCTGTGCTGTTGGCAGGTGAGATAAAAAAAAAAGCCCTCAACTACTGTAAGAACATTTCACACTTGCAGAGAGGGAAGCCGGTGCTTTGTGCTGCCAGCCACATGCCCCCGGGGCTGTCTGCTTTTCTGTGACCTCAGAAGGAGTCGGGTTTGATCAGCAGATGATGAAAGGACGAGTCTTGAGGAGGTGTGCAGGAAAAGGGTTGTTTGTGGCAGGACCCTGGGGAGTAAAGTGGGACACAGAGTGGGGTGGGTGGGAGTGGAGCTGCTTTGGGCTGCTGGGTTGGACTCACAGAGACCGTGAAAATGAGCCCTGGGTGGGTTTTTTTACCTCCAGTGTAAGTCAGTGTAGTCCTTCACAGCCTGCAAACCTGTCCAGAGCTTTTGACCCCCCTACAGTACCTGAAGATTTCGGCAGGGAGAGCCCTGCTCCTCCAGGCATGTGGGGACATCAGGAGTGTTGGTCCCTGCCCTATTCCAAAAACACTAGGAGAAATCGTGGACTCATTGAATCATAGGATATCCTGAATTGTGGGGAAGGGACCCAGAAGGATCACTGCAATCCAGGCCCTGTCCCTGCACAGGACACCCCAAGAATCACAGCATGAGCACAAGGGGGATTATGCTGCTGCCTTCAGTGTAGCTTGGAATTCACTCCATCTGTATTAAAGGAGATGAAATTACAAATAGAAAAAACAGGGAGGAGAAGGAGGAGGCAATAAAGAGACAGACCTTTTGAGAATGTGCCATTGATCCTATACAAACCTGTAGAATCATAGAATCATTAAAGTTGGAAGAAACCTCCAAGATTATTGAATCTAACCACCAACGCAGCACCACTGTATTCACCATTAAATCTCTCCCCAGCTGCCACATCCCAAACATTTTTTGAACGCTTCCAGTGATGGTGACTCCATCACTTCCCTGAGAACACCTGAACAGGTAAAAAGACATAAACTGACTCTTTTGGTGTTCAACTGTTTATGAATTGCAGTCTCACCTCCTGCTACAGACACTGCACTTTTATTTGGTCCTTGATTGCAGCAAGGCTTGGTGGGAGCTGCAGGAGTTTGTGCTTGTTCACTGGGTCTCTTGGTGCTGTCCTGTGGTACATCAGGCCGTTCAGTCCTCGTTTCTGCAGTGAAACACACAGACACATCACCCTCAGTACATCCTCTGCTCAGCAGGAATTACTAGTTCAAGCAAAAGTTGAATATGTTGTTGAATATATAGCAGAATATTGCTTGAATTATGCCACCAATGCAGTGTCCACACAGCTTTGAACACTTCCAGGGGTGGGGACACCACCACTGTCCTGGGCAGTCTGTTCCAGTGCTTAACAATCCTTTCCAAGAGGAAACTTTGTAATATCTGTCTGGACTCAGACACCTTTTATAGGCATAAAACTGTATAACCTTGAACTATCATCGAATCATATAATATTCTGAGTTGGGAGGGACCCACACTGATCATTGAAGCCCAACTCTTGTCCCTGCATAAACTACAAACTATATTCTAATTACTGAGTATCTCAGAGCTTTTTCTGAGTTCTGTTGTCTGAAACTCATTCTGGCCACTCTGAGGATTTGTTAAATAAAATAAGGAGTCTGCAAGTATAAACTTTTGTGGGTATTTCCAACTTACTGTTGCTTTTGCTCTTCCTGAACCAGCAGAATGAAAGAATGACAACGAATGCAGATGCTGCTGAACCCAGTATGACAACGAGGATCATGCTGGCCTTGGCTCTCATGGGGACAGGGAAGGTGGCAAAT
Source organism: Struthidea cinerea (assembly GCA_013397865.1). NCBI lineage: Eukaryota > Metazoa > Chordata > Aves > Passeriformes > Corcoracidae > Struthidea > Struthidea cinerea. Next base: position 303,420 of record VZTI01001558.1, on the reverse strand, counting down.
GGCTGGGACAGCACAGTGAACTTCGCCCCTGAGAATTTAAAGCAGTCAGTTTATTACAAAAGCAAAAATGATGGTTTCACAGCTAAAACACCACCTTATAACCTTTCAACAGGGATGCCACTGTTAAAGATGCATTCAGGGACAAACCATAAATCCGTCTGTCTCCAGACAGATCCAACATTAACTGACAATATTTATTTAGGACTGAGTACCAAGACAACCCAAATGTGTAACAATATTTCTACAAGCTAGGTTTCAAGCTTTCAGTGCTTGCTGAAGCATAAACAGCTTCTTTCCATTCAACGACACTTAATATTTCCTCCATGAATTTGTCTAACTGACACAAACCCCAGAAAATACGTTCACAAAACATCTGCTTCTGAGGCCAAACAGATCAGGCCCCTACAGAAAACATGCACATATTCTGCAAGACAGAAAACCTGGTTGTGACAAAAAAGTTGTTAATACACAGTTCTTACAGGTAATACCTGAATCATGTCAATATAGGCTAGCAGGAACCCAAAAACATTCACCAGCAAGAAGATTAAATCCATGATGCAGAAAATTTCCAGTGAAGTTGTTAATATTTTCCACCATGTCAATAATGAGCATTATAAACAAAAACTGCCAGTGTTTCTGCTGTTACACAATAAATATTTAGTCTCTTGAAAGACAGAAGCTTTGGGTAATGCTCTGCACCCAGAGATCCTAAAGTTTTCTGTAAATGGCAGAATCAGGCCAGGCACTGCTCATAGTTTCTGTGTTCAAGAGATCATTGGGTCTCAGACCTGAGTCTCAAGGACTGGAAGATGCTCAGTACTGCCCTTTTGAAATAGAGAGAGGTTTTGGTTCCCTAAATTATTTCCAAAATAAGTTCTGAATGCAGATGTGCCAGGCACGGACAGGAGTTTAGGAAAACTGGCCCTGGCACTCTCAGTAGACCAACCTAAAGGATGTGGATTAGCACACAACTCATTATCTGTTTTACTACCTGACTCATTATTGGTCCTAACCCCACAGTTCTAATCATTTTGATGGATGGATATTTCTTTTACTTGAGTTCCGCTTTTAATAAAAATCTAAAAGCCTTTTTTTTCATCAATTCATTAAAAAAAAATCAGAAGCGCTGTCAGATGGAGGCTTGGAGACCAGGGTAAGTAGCTGTAAGTACTTTTAGCAGAAACTAATTAGATTTGTGTCGGTGTTGTCCACCTGAACAAAGCTGAGCTTCATCAGAACAAGGTGGGAAGCATGTTCCAATTGGGAGAAATCCGCCTGCAGGTACAAACACATATGAACTTCAGCTGAGAAAAGAAATCTCTCAGGTATCAAGGACTCTACACAGACAGGTGTTTAAAGGTGTTTTGCACTACTCTAATAGTTTGTGAGTAGGATGCTGTTGGTTTAAATGGAAAGTGGATGTATCAAACCCGTTGGGATACATATCAGTGAAGGGAATATTACTGTAAAACAAGGAGCAAGACTATGCAGTGGTGTTACGAATAGTCTGCTCTCCCCAGGAACTACCACTAAAACATTTGGCATTATTGCCTTCAACATCAGCTGCACCTCCTGAGCTGTCTCCAAACAGTAAATTATGCCAGGGTAGGTGCACAGAGCAACTGGATCATGAAGATGTATCCTAAACATCTACTGTTTGATTGTTTAATTTTGGTTTATCTCAAACAATAAAAATAAATCTCTTCAGTAAGAATCTGGCAGTGTAAAAGCCTTTATACTGTCTCCAGCATGGTTGCCAATTACAAGGAGCAAAAGGGATTCTTCCTTTGGTGTGTACTTTTGCAGTGCACTTTGAAAGTGTGCAATAATCTGATTTACACAGGTGATACCTGCACAGGTGCATCAGCTGCCTGTAAACATTGCTACCTCTAAACATCCTCCATGGGGGAATGGCTTTAAGCTGAAAGAGGGCAGATTTAAATTAGATATTAAGCAGTGGCATAGGTTGCCCAGAGAAGCTGTGGCTGCCCCATCCCTGGAGGTGTTCAAGGCCAGGCTGGATGAGGCTCTGAGCATCCTGGTCTACTGAAAGGTGTCCCTTCCCAAGGCAGGGGAGTTGAAATGCAATGCTCTGGAAGATCCCTTCCAACCCAAACCATTCTGTGGTTCTATTATTAATCCTTAGTAACTCTCTGACTGGCTAAATATTTCAGAAAAGGGATCTCTGTTTGACCTTTGTTCAGAAAAAGGATTTCGGGATTTCCCTGAAATAGGTTTCTAAACACATTTCATTAAGCTGGGCTTCCAGCCTAAAGAGTCAGATCCTGTGAGGCGCTGACTTTCCATCTGCTCTCACTGAAGTGAAGATAGTGGGATCTGCATGTGTTTGGCAGCTCAAAATACACAAAAATTCCCCCTTGAAACGCCCACCTCCAAATCCTCCTACACCCCAATTCTTCCTTTGCCAAGCCATGGGCAGCACTGGATTTGGATGAGCCACTTGTGGCAGTCTAAATGTTTGCAAATTTCTAATTTTTTTGCTCAAAATTTTTCATTGCCCACTTCCACCTGGCCACTTCACCAGTCAGATGTACTTGTTCCCTCTGGTTTTCTTGGCTGAAGCAAGACATGAGAGATAGATAGATAGATAGATAGATAGATAGATAGATAGATAGAAAATATATCTATATCATCTACCATGATATTTATCTAGTGAGATATCCATGCATACGTATCTGTATATAAAGAGAGATGGATGGAGGGATGGATGGATGGATGGACAGACGGATGGATGGATGGATGGATGCAATGCTACAATAGAGATTTTACACATGGTCTTACAACACCTATATCTTAATATGTCCTTGGACTGCCTACCAGACCTGTTCCTGTTTCTCCAGACTTGCCTCAGCAGTCACCCTGAGACAAGAAACCAACATTTTGACCCCTCTCTACCTTCAGAAACAGATTTAAATTCTGCCCCCCCAAACAGCTGCAGAGGTGCTTCTCTTGTGCAGACCCCCTGAGGATTTTACAAGGCAGAGTTCATGGGGTGCCTTGTCCCCAGTGTCCCCCTCAGCTGGCATTTCCAAGGAGGCACAAGCACACCTGCCTCCTGCTTGCTGAGCTGCTCAGAGGCCTCTGAAGGTGCCAACATCATCTCCATAAGCCCTCAGGAGAGCCCTGGCAGAGCCCAGTCCTGGAATCATGCTCTGAATGAGCATAACGACCTATAAAGGTGTCCAGGTGCAGGCAAACAGTCAGGAAAACTACGAAAATAGCCAGGAGCACAGATGGAAAACTTCTGAATAAAAACAGAGGAAAAAAAGAGGGAATGAGAAGTCTCAGTTTATAGGAAAAAGTTTGCTCTGGCAGCTTAACTGACTTTAAGTATCTGATTTCTTGGGACACATACTAGGGAATCCAGGGAGAAAGAGGCACCTTTTTCTGACAATGCTGCTCTGTACTAATTCATCAGATTTGAGAGATCTTGCATGAATAGCACAGGAATCACCAAACTCTCCCGCTGCCTGGGGAATGCCAACTTGGATGTGGAACACAACTCAGGCTGTTTAGAGGTTTGGCATGGCTCCACCCAGTCAAACAAAGTTGAACTCCTTTTCTGTAAATTCAGGCCACTTGTACGGCTTTGATTTTCCCAGATCAAAAAATACACAGAATATGGAGCTTACCTGGAGGTGATATGACAGTGAACACAAGTCTCCAGTTTGTCCCTGAGCTGGAGACAGCCAGATTGGAAAAGCTTGCACATCCCTCTATGACCTGCACTTGGGTGAGCCCTGGAGAGTCAGAAAAAATCATATTGCAATTAACAGTAACCAGGTAAATGCCACGTAAGGACTACAGAGAGTCCTCATGACTTTAAGGGACTTCAGAAAGTCTAAATTCATTGTCCACCCTAATCATGAACATTGTGTCTAACCCCAGGAATTTCACACAGTTACTCGGAAAACAAATTCCTGAGGTATTGGAGGCCTTCAGCTCCTAAATATTCATCCTTTGAGCTTATTGTGAAATGGCATTTCCTGCATATCATGGGGGTGTAATGTGAATGCAGCCGTTAAAGGGATCCAACAAAGGTAATAGGAGCCATAGAGATGCACCAGAAAGTTCCAAATGCTCATTTTTAAATTTAGCTCATGTCTTGTGGGATTAAGCACTTCACCAAGGTTAGGAGAGTGATAATGAGAGTCTATTTTCTGTCCTAAAGGGATAGTCTCAAGGAGTCAACCACTGTAACTAAGGGACAAGATGAATCTTCAATTCTTTTCTGATTTGTAGGTGTTTCACATTATCATTGGGGCATATTCCCTCCTGTTCTATTGTTAAATCTCTTGGAATTTTTCTCCAGCTCTGTCAGATGCTTTGAAAGGTATTTGGCCATGAAAAATGTCTCTAGTGACTGCCCCGAGATAGTACAGGAGATGCTGTCAGCTGGAAACCTGGCAGCGGGAAACTCCACGGGGAGCATTAAAATGAAACCCAGGAGACAGTTTCTCCACCACTTTACGTCTTGTTGTGAGCTATCAGGGAATGCATTCTGACCCAACGTTTACCCTTGCCATGGTTGTTATTTCTGCAGGCTCTTTTTAAAAGTTATAATTTACTTTGCAACGGGATCCCCATTTTATTGTGTGTATCTCTGAGCACCAGCCAAGTCTTGGACTTTGAGTGATGCTGACCAGGTCTGGTCTGCATTCAGGCTCTTGGGGTGAGAAGGGTGAAATTCTAAAAGCTGACAAATTTCCAAATGTTGGTTCAGGTGGGGGCGAGATGCCAGAACTTCCTCAGGATGCTGGACTTGCTCCAGTGATCACAAACACAGACTTCTGCCTGCTGAAGGACAACATGTCATAACTACTTGCTTTATGAAGCAGGTGGTTTGGCATTTTATTGCAGTTAAGCAGCACAGGTGAAGGTACATAAAGCTGAATGTGGGCAGGACATTTCTACTCTGCTGTTCTCATGTTCAGGATATTGAACAATGTGGTGAAGTAGCAAGCTCTGAACTACGGCCAGAAATTGCCCAAGACAAGGTCTTAGGCAAAACCATGCCATGTATTAATTATTTAGCAACATAAATGATAAAGTTTCCCCTCTCTATGACTCTGGTACTATCTAATTTGTTAATATCCCAGTTAGTTTTGACTGCATATATGGGTTTTTTTCTATTTCTGTACAGCATCTAGCACACCAAACCACCAATTCCATTACGAGTCTCCAGGATCAGCTGCCATATATAAATAACCAGTGATTTCTACTGTGAATAGACTTGGTAGAGATGCGGGAATCTAGATTTCTTTTATTGCTCCAGCCTAATCCTGCCTCATCCATCTACCACTCATATGATCCTCCTTATGACAGTGTCTGCACAGACTACCAAGATTTTCTTGGCTCTCATACTCACCGTAATACGGATTTTAACAGAGGGACTTGTCAGCTGTGTTCAAATACTTTATAATTGCCATTTCTAGTGTGTGATGAAGCCTGGAGTACTGTACTGTACTTCTCAACAGAGACTAGCTCAGCTTTCGGGCACATATGCTTCAAAGCTCAGAATATTACAGATATATATGGGAGTCTTCCCAAAGATCTCTCAGGCAAGCTGGTATTTAACGTAGAAGCACAGCTAATTTGGAGCTAAACTGCCTTCCACGAGGCACTTTGGCTGCTGTCAGATGAAGCAGTGTGCTAGACAGGACCCATTTCCATTAAATGCTGCTTTCATGTGCTTCAAAAGACGAGTGCAATAAGGATGTTTGTCAAAGGAAAAACTGCAGCAAACTATTACATGCAGAACATCTGTACTGTGCTGCTCTTCCTTTGCTGGAGTTTATTGACTATTAATTTGATGCATGTATCTTTTAAAGAATGTGAATTGTCTTTCTCTTCAGTGACTTTTTTTCCTTCTCTTCCCCCTCCTTCCTTCCTTCCTTTCTTTCTTCCTTTCTTTCTTTTTTCTTTTCTTTTCTTTCTTTTCTTTTCTTTCTTTTCTTTTCTTTCTTTTCTTTTCTTTCTTTTCTTTTCTTTCTTTTCTTTTCTTTCTTTTCTTTTCTTTCTTTTCTTTTCTTTCTTTTCTTTTCTTTCTTTTCTTTTCTTTCTTTTCTTTTCTTTCTTTTCTTTTCTTTCTTTTCTTTTCTTTCTTTTCTTTTCTTTCTTTTCTTTTCTTTCTTTTCTTTTCTTTCTTTTCTTTTCTTTCTTTTCTTTTCTTTCTTTTCTTTTCTTTCTTTTCTTTTCTTTTCTTCTTTTCTTTTCTCTTCCTTCCTTCCTTCCTGCCTTCCTTCCTTCTTCCCATTGTTAGTCATTAGATGATCCAGTAACCTGTGGCTTATCTAGGCCTATGTTCCTAAACCTAAGAAGTTTAGGAACATGCTCTGAAAAGGCATGAAAAGCAGCAGAAAAGACCAAAGGATTTTCCTGACCTGTAATCCTGGAACCATCTTGGGGTAGGAAGAATTTCTAATTAACAGAAACAGGGATTGAAAGGATGAGAAGCTCCGATCTACAGCATGAATGCTACTTATCTCCTCTAAATGTGAACTTTTCAAGTGAAAAATAACACACAAATGGCTTTACTGTTAGCAAAATGCTTTCTCTGCAATAGGGAACCTGACTTTTACTCGTATGCACTTCTTGCTTATATTTAAATAGTTTAACAATGAAATTAGTAATGTTATAATCATTATAATTTCTAACTTCTAATTTACCAGCATATGATCACTCACAGTTGTTTGGTTCAGCTCTCTGCCTTAACAAGTTTCTATGTCTAAGCATGTTCACAAAACCTTGAGGTAAATCCTCACATTTAGAGTTTTTCACAAGTTTTCATGAGTCTTCCATGAGTTCAGGCTTTTTGATAAATGAGGACCAGAAGGGAAACATTTAGATAGCTCATGAAAAAAAACCAAACACTTTCACATTATAATATATTGATGACAATCCATGGGCAGTTGTTTCTGTCTGTACTTGGCCTGATCATTTGCTGGGAAAAAAAATGTTGTTGTGGACCCTAAAGAAATTACCCCCGTTAACATAAACTGAAAATCAAGCGTTAGGATTTCTAATTCTTCATTCTTTTATTTTTTGACCCCAGATACGTCTTTTCAAGACAAACTATAGGATACGCTCCCTTTAATCTACCAGAGAACGAAAATACTTTGTGTAAGCTTTTTTTTTTGTCTGTAGCATATGACTGGGCAGTTCACCAAACTCCTACTGCAACCTTCTGTTTTCAGCCCAAAGACTGGTTTTCAAATGCAGTATTTCTCAGGGAGAACTCCTAAATTTGTCACCGTCATTTTGCATAGATGCTTTGCCATAACCCTTGCTATAGGAAAACACATCCAAACCTTTCAGCACAGCCTCAGAGGAGTCCTTGAGATGAGCTGATACAACCCAGGGTTCTGCAGGAGGCCCCAGTTTGTCAATTCTTTGACCCTGGGAGGAAGAAGAGAAGAATTAAGATCTTGTCTCCTCAGCAAGAGCAAAGAAAGCTTTGATGTTTTTACAACAGTAATATTTTGTATATGTATGCCGCCTGTCTGAGGGCAGTTTGCAATTACGTGCCACATGTTACAAATGTCACAGAGTTCACCATAACTTTTCAAGAAGAGGCCACATGACAGAATGGGTCAGGTTGGAAGGGACCACACTGGCTCATCTGATCCAACCTTCCTGCTCCAGCAGGGCCATCCCAGAGCACAGGGCACAGGATTGTGTCCAGACAGTTCTGGAATATCCCCAGTGAGAGAGACCCCACACCCTCTCTGGACAGTCTGTTCAGGGCTCAGTCACTGCACAGGAAAGTTCTTCCTCATGTCCAGGTGGAACTTGCTGGGCATCAGTTCCTGCCTGTTCCTCTGGTGCCATTGCTGGGTGCCACAGAGCACAGCCTGGCTCTGTGTTAAAAATCTCAAATGTCAAAATAGTACAGAATTAATAGAAATCTCCATCCACAGGGAGGGAAATTCTACCTTTCTGTCCAGGAAAATTATTTTTGGCTGTACAGGAAGCTGCTTCTCGATTTCTCCATCTGAGGGCTGCACCTGAACAGAGATGCTGTAGGGTCTCGTATATAAGTATGTTTCTGAGTGTTGTCTGCTTCCATTTCTTTCACATGGAAAAAGATGGGGGGAAAAAAAAATTAAAAAAGAAAATCAGAAACAGTGTTCTAGATGTTATTTTCTGTTCCTATTTTCTACCTACTAATTTACCTTATCATAACCCTTTCATTCCTTGAGTGAGAGAAGCATGCCTGGAAATAGGAAACAGTCATCACTTCTAAGCAGAAAGCAGCACCAAAGTATGAAAAAATCCTTTTGTTTCCACTCTAAGTTTACAGATAGAAAAGTGAGAAATGACTAAAGTGATTTATGTCCCTGGTATCATGTTGGAAGTGTGTGGCAGAGACAGGGGTTTTATGGATTCATGAAACCAACGCCTTACCCCCAAAGTCATCATTGCAGTGCATTGATGAGAGCAGTGGAGCCTGCAAATATTTCCTGTCCAGCAGAAAGATTTTCACTGAAAACCTTTGAGCTCCTCTAAGAACAAAATCTTGGTTCCTCCACACAAGCACAGCACTTACAGGGCTTTACTGAATTTCTTTTTCCTGCCATCACCTTCCCAATTTGCAAAGTCTGGAGACTGAAATACGGCAGTTACAGACACCCCCTAGAAAGACATCAGTTTTTCCAAGACTGAGATTTAAATTAGAGCATCCCAGGAGAGCCCTTTTGCATTTGAATAAAGAATCAACACTTTATTCTGAGCCTCGATCATTTCATTCCCTCTCCCAGTGCTTTGTGTCATTTAGTATCTCATATATATGTAATTTATATATATATAAAATGCTCTAATCTGCAATTGCAATGAAGTGGCTGGGGGTTTGGTATTGTCTTGAAATGAAAGAAGAAAAGCTATTCATTGATCTCTAGTGTTTGCTTAAAGGTGTTTACCAACACAAGATATATGGATCTTCAGTTTCCTTTGCTTTTTAACTCATTTTTTCTAGTTTGGGTAATGGCTGTGGATGTTTTCTCAGAGTATGACTCTATTACGAATGAGAAACTGTTCATACTGCAGCTGATGGGAAATACTGGTCTGAACTACAGCTGCTGGAAAGATCAACTAAGGTTTTAAGGATACGTGCAAGCGCAAAAGGTAGCTCAAGGATTGAAGTTTTAGTTCTTATCTTGGTTCTTTATCTTGTATTTTTGTGTCAGTGGGAAAGTCTCAAAGGCAGTGTTAGGTTTGAAATTTGTGCCAAGGGTATCAATAAAGTGCTGTTATCCACCTTCTTCCAAAAATGTGTGTTTGGCTGTGTGACCAAAACTCACTGCAGGAGCAACACACCAACACTCCTGTTTTCAAGCTAAAGATCTGCAGTTTTCCATGAGCTCCCTGGCTCCAGCTGAGCACAGAGAGGTTCAGATGAGTCTTGGCATAGTTTCTGTAAACCCCCAATTTTTTTTTTCTCTCCTCAGCTTCTTCAAAACTGACAACAAATAAGAAAAATGCCCTGAATTCACACTCCAGGCCCTACATGGTAAAAATGTGCTCATCTTGCACAACAAGGAAGGCTGCTGCAAAATGTGGATCTAGGAAGTAGTTCTCACTCCCTGGGGTGAGCAGAATCATAGAATCATAGAAACATAGGAAGTTTGGATTAGAAGGAACCTTAAAGCTCATCCAGTTCCAACACCCTGCCATAGGCAGGGACACCTTCCACTATCCCAGGTTGCTCGAAGCCCCGTCCAACCTGGCCTTGGACACTTCCAGGGATGGGGCAACCACAGCTTCTCTGGGCAACCTGTGCAAACCTCACAGCAAAAAATTTCTTCTTAACATCTAATCTAAATCGCTCCTCATTTAATTTAGAACCGTTCCCCCTTGCTTTTTCACTCTTTGGTAAAATAGCAGTGAAGAAAACAGAACAAAGCAAAACTAGACATGGTTAGTTAAAACAGAAGCATAAAAATGAATGTCTGTTTGTGGATGATTTGAACCCGGCTTACACAGCATGGAATGCGGTGTTTATATCCCACATGGTTCCAACCTGACTCATGCCGTGAGGGACCCCCTGCCTTGGGGCACAACCCTGCACACAGCAAGTTATATCCCTTAAAATGATGCCAGTGTGGAGGAGGAGAAAGGAGCATCCTGCTGCTCCCCCACTAATTTGTGCTGGAAGGAAAATAGGCCTTTCCTGGCACAGCTTTGCCCTAGGAATGTGGAGGTAGATTTGTGCTCATAGCCCAACAAGGACCAGAGCAAGACCTGTCTTTGCCTTCATCCCGTGGGCATCAAGGTTGTGCTGTTTGCCACTACCCCGGCGTCTCGTGCTGGGCAGGAGCAGGCTGGTTTGCAATTCCCTGCTGACAGGGAGCAGCTCTGATGCTCAGTGCCCTGCAGCTCTTCTAAATGTGGGCACAGCAGGCTGCTGGGGATGCCTCAATCAGCAGGGACACCGGGAATCCCTGATCCTGTCACCGTCAGTGCCAACACGTCTGCTGAACAGGCTGAGACTCCACAGGAGAGCAGCAGGGAAGTTCGAGGACATAGAAAGTAGAGGGTCTGCTGCAGGTATTATGGATTAATTGAGAGACTTGGTGAAGAGATTTGGGGCAGAGGAAATGAAGTATCCCTGAAATGAAGGAGAATTTGTCATTTTATTTACAATTGCAATAATAACTATTATCATAAAATCATAAAATCATAGAACTATTTGGGTTTGAAGGGACCTTAAAAATCGTCTTGATCCAACCCCCTGCCATGGGCAGGGACACCTTCCACTATCCCAGGTTGCTCCAAGCCCCATCCAACCTGGCCTCAGACTCTTCCAAGGGTGGGGCAACCAGAGCTTCTCTGGGCAGCTTGTGCCAGGGCCTCACCACCCTCACAGGGAAGAATTTTTTCCTGATATCTAATCTAATGTAATATAGTAATATCATTACTAATACAGCTATATCATTTCATCATAATAGTTTAAACAACAATAATAGTAATAAAAAAAATAATAGCAGCAATAAACAATAACTACTATTATCAATTGACTTCAAGGGGAAGGAGATGAGGATGAGAGCCTGGGTCAAAGGTCCATTAAAGTTGACAGATATGTGTCTACTAGAAAACTGTATGATGCCAAAAACAAGCTTTGGCACTGACACCTGATCACCTCTACCATTAAACTCTCAGTCCCTCTCAAGCTGTGGTTTAGGTCTAATGCCAAAGTCCTGAACAACTCCCAAATGGTCTGGGAGCTTATACAGTCAGAAAATATTCTCACTTGGAAGTTTGGATGAGGCCACACTGAAATATGTCAGCTGGCCTTGGTGCCAAAGAACAGCCCCTGGCATATTTAATTTCCTAATAGACATTGAAGTTAATTGAACAGTTGTCTGGTATATCTGCAATGCTAGTGTTGTAAAATCGATATATCCTTGGAAGGGGAAGGAAATTGGGAAGAATTTCAGGACTAATATGACTAAATGACTAAATGATCCAGCCAAAGAGACATCTTTCTTTGTTTTTGAAAAGGTGAAGATTGCTGATGAATTCAAAACAGGAATTCAAGAAAGGGAGGTGCAGCAAGGACACGGGATAGGCAAGCTGAAGACTTGTGGAAGGCAAAGCAGGTACAGGTTCACTGGAAGGATTGTGAGGAATTTAACATCTTTGGGTGAGAATGGGTTCTGACATCATGGGCTGATGAAATAAGCCAGACCTCTGCCCTCTCAGGTGCACCATTGGAGCTTCGCCTCCCCTGCAGATCTTGTCACTAATTAATACAGACAGGGAAGAGAGGCATGAGCATCAGAAGACAATGAGGAGTCTGAAGTCATTCCTATTTTAAGAAAGAAAAGACATTTGAAGGATGACTTCTATTTCCACCAATTCCCATATTTTCACATATTATAGAAAGAAATCAAAGAGAATCATTGAGTCCAGCTCCTGGCCCTGCACAGGACAGACCCAAGAATCCCACCCTGTGCATGAGAGCATTGTCCAAGCACTTCTTGAACTCTGCCAGGTTTGGTTCTGTGACCACTGCCATGGGGAGCCTGTTCAGTGCCCAACCACCCTCTGGAAGAAACTTCTCCTCATATCCGACCTAGACACCCCATGACGCATTTTCATGCTATTCCTGTGGTCCTGTCACTGGTCACGGAGAGCAGAGATCAGTGCCTGCCCTCCCCTTCCCCTCACAAGGAGGCTGTAACTGTGATGAGTCTCCCCTCAGTCTCCTCTTCCCCAGGCTGAGCAAACCAAGTGACCTCAGCCTCTCCTCCTATGCCTTCCCCTCTAGGCCCTTCTTTCATTAGGACAACAAAGCTAATGAAGGGTCTAGCTGTGGATCACCAGAAGACTTTAGAAGAAGAGGGACAGAGCAGATGCATCAGATAAGAGAGAAACATCCTCCAGATTCATTAGTGACTTCCATTAATTGCTGTAGATGAGTAGAAATGCCCCTATTTACAAAGCCAGTGGCGAGGAGCTAAGGCAGGCCTCCTCCATAACACACTCCCCAAGTTTACTGTCAGAGAAATGTCTTTTATTAAATGTAAACAGCCTCCCGCCGGAGGTCAGAGCTTTGCCGTGCTGCGTATCCCAAGGTAATACCACTTTAAGCTCCACATAAACTCTTAAACAGTTTCTATCCTAAAACCAGACCGTAGGTGGTACAGTTTTTTACGATATGTTATAATAGTGCAATAAATCTGTTAGCTTAAAATCGAATCTCCGTGGCCTTTTAGAGAAATCATCATTAAATGCAAGGCCCTGTTAATGATGCCATCCCAGTGAAATTGTTTAATCTGCTAGGGGGGTGGAAGGTCACCAAATGAATTTTTTATAATACATCAACTTGACACGCAATAGGGAAAACTGTAATAGATAAAAGCAAAGGAAAAGGGCACTGTCTTCTTCTGATAGGTCAATAGCAGCCAAGAGAGTCACTCATCCACTTTTCCTTCACTACCGTGCTCCTTTTCCATTTAATATGGACACCCAATTAATACCTCAGCACCATAGACAACCTCATTTTAGGTGAATTATAGCAATTTCTTCCCCCTTCTCCGAAATGAAAGTGATCACAATACATCATAGCATTGTGCGAATTAACGTTAATTGATTTGAGTTACCAAGCATTGATGGGCCACTTCTATAATCTGGTCCTTATTGGGAGCTGGAAGGGATGGAGGGAAGATTAGATTGCATCCCCCGTTGCTTTGACGACGGCGGTCACCTGATGGCTTGTTAGACAGTTGTACGCTTCTATTGCCGGCCCCAGTGGGGTCGTCAGTAAACTGGAGTGATGTCCAAACATCATTACACGCTGCTCCGATATTAAAGCAAAGGGATTAGCACCTTATTGCAGGCAACCTGGATTTGTCATTGTGCTGTCGTTATCCAATTTCCAGATGATAATGTGACTGTGGCCTGCGGGCACAAGGTCCTACAGCCAAACCAAGGTGCCTGTGTATGTATATACATATATATATTCTTTTTTTATACATATATATACGCACACACACTCGTATACATATATACCCATGCACACTTCCCCACAAACATCCCATGCAGCCCAAGCCATTTAACCCTTTGCTCACCAGATTCCTGCTAACAAAGCATGTGGAAGAATTTTTCCGCCTTTCCCATCAGACGCTCAGCGGAGGCCACGAGCGCGAGCGACAGCAGAGCGGGGTGGTCTGGGAGCTGACACGGCCATCACTCACTAGAATGTTGCAGCAGACAAGCTCTGCTGATAAAGGTGACACCACTCACATGTTAAATAAGGTGGAGTGGGGACAGGATTGGTCCCTTGGAGACGTGGCTGGCAGCTCCTCTCTGCTGGTGCCTGTGTCGTGTAAATCATCGCTTATGTTGCAGGTCCCGTTAGTTGTTAGGAGGGAAAATAAATCCATATGTGACACAGGCAAGGCAGGTTTTGTTTGACAGCACTGGGGTACCAGTGCTGCGATCAGATCTCTTTACAGTGCTTGAGAAGCATGACAGGGACACTCCTGGATCTCCTGCACGTCTGAGGGAACACTGGAATAGGGAATAGCTTCTCTTGAGCTGATCCTCTTCATTTTTAACTGAGATGTAGTAACACAAACCCTTCAGTTTCAAAGACCACGACTGGTGTGGGGGATATGTGGTAATTAATCCCTCCTTCCTCCCATAGAGACATATAAAGTCCTGTGCTCCTTTTCCCAAATCTCTCCTACCCTCTCCACATTCCTCTTCCTCTGCTTTCTCCTACTCTCCTTTCACCTTTCCTACCTTCTGCTCCTTTCCTGCAGAGGAGCCAGTTGAGTTTTGAAGGCCATTGTCAGAGCAAGCTGTGATTTCCACCAGTTACCTGGTGGGTAGAGCTTTTAATTGCCTGAATCCTGTAATTCACAGCTGTCACCTTTGAGTGGGAATGACAAATTCTTCGATATGTTTACCAAGTACACTAGATACTAACAGAAACTTAATTTAAAATTTAAGGCTTAGAGGTGAAATATATCTTGGTGATAGACCATTTAACCCCTACACTGTCAGAAGGGTTCCTGCTCGGGAGAGCAGTGGTGAAAAACTATTATTTTTTTTATCTACTATTATTTCAGGGGCAATGTGAAGATCCATGAACAGTACTTTGGAGATTCGTTTGAAAACTTGCAAGGGAAATGCTGGCTTCACACAAGGCTCATATACAAAGGGCTGCTTTCAGTATTTTCCTGTTCAAAACCAATCAATCATATGGACAGACATCATATTTTTTGGTTGTTTGGAACAGTCCCTGAATGAAAAATACTTCTGCTTAAGTATTTAATTCAATTACTCTACTGACCATGGACTGAGGTCAAAAGATGCTTCCTTGATTTAAATATGAAGAAAAAAAAAGCTAAAATAGTAGATCCAGGGCCTAATATCTACGTAATTAAAGACCTCTGTAGCATCGGCATCCCTGGTATGACCAGGTCTTCCTGACACTGGCAATTCAGCTTTGATGACCAGTTTCGGTTTTACCAGAAGCAAAAAATTAGTAAGAGGCTAAAACTTCACTTTTGATTAGACAGATCAATATTCTATTGACACAGAATCCCATCACATAAACTCTTTTTACATCCATTGCAACCATCTTCTCTGTGGGAAGATGTGCCTGAGTCTCTGAGTACCCGATGACCATCCGCCTCTTACGGCCCATCTCTCAACTACTCAGTTTCCCAGTAGGAAAAGAATTATGAATTGACAATAAAAATTTCATCCTGATTCCTAAAGTACAACTTGACCAGGTAGTTTTATATGATGTAACACTTTTTATATAAGTATTAACCCCCACTTCATTCTCATAACATTTCTTATCCCATTGCTTCCATAAAGAACCCACTACAGAATCCCATTCCTCTGATGGAAAACTCTCTAGGTTATTCACATGGACTTTCCCACCATTTTACTAAATTTAGACTGCTAAATGAGATGTTTGCCACCTTAACTATCCCCAAACTATTAAATAAATAAATTAATAAATAAATAAAATTCATAATATAATTTTGGCCATGTGGGAAAAAAAATAATGAAAATAGAATTGAATGGAAATGTGAAATGTCCTCTCTTCAGTTCTATTGCAAAGCTCTTCCTGTTTATTATCTGAGGAGGAGCCTACTTCTAATTTTAAATGCAAATTTACCTCTCGATGCCTTATACTCATTTGTTCCTGTGCTGTCATTGTCCATTACTATCGAGAGATTCCTCACTGGTATTCAGTCTTGCAGTGTATTTTCAGAGATAGAATGATATCCTCCCAAATTTGCTTTGCCAAGTTAAACAAACTCTTTACTAAATGGTTCTATGATTCTACTCCTTACTTCTTAAAAGAACCTCCATTTCCGTGATCATTTTAATGTCTTTCCTTTTACTTACTTGAACCGAATTTGTCTTTTTTGTACATCAATTGTGAATAAATGGCACATTCTACATAAGAATATGTCCTCTACACTGACTCTGTGGATATCTAACCTAAAATTAAGTAAGTTTAAATTAAAGGAGATTTTAAGCTTAGTTTAAGCTCCTGAATATCATATTTTCCACACCTTCACTTGATGTGTGAGGCAGAGAAAACCTTGATATAACCCCAAGTGCTACAATATCTGCAACTCTTGACATGGAGAATTTTAGCATCCTGCCTTTGCCTGCTCGCTGGAGGAAAAACTTGGATCCTTATGCAGGGAAAAAAGTTGTCATGTCTTTTTTTACAAAACCCTATGCAATTCCACACAGCAGCCTGCCTGAAACCTGCACAGAGGTTACCAAATCACTTTGGGTTAGGAGGTGTCAGAACTCATCTGGTTTGATCTCCAGCCCTGCCTGCCTGTGTATGTGCCATGTGACACAGAGAATTAGTAGCAATATTTCATTTAGTGCTCTGCATGGGAATTGCTGTTGGAATGAGCCATTCTTTGATAATTTGCTTCCATTTTATTTCTTACTGTGAGCCTCAAATTTCCTGCACAAGCACCATTTTTTACTTTACCTCAAACATAACTCTTAACAAAAAAATATTTCAGTTTGTAGCAGGTTAAAGGTCCATCAAGAAGGAGCAAAGCACCCTGCTGTAGTGTGGGGATAGAGACTAAATGGCTTCTGGATGACTGTCCAGAATTATTTTCCCGATTTTGTATGAAGGCACCTGCACAAACACACACAATACATTCACCATTGTGCTTCTTGTTCTTTCATATTTATACTGATATTAGGAAGATTTTGCAAAATAGGGATTTCTATCTGTAAATACATCACAGTACATATTATACACAGACATTCACAGGAAGATAAACTATGTGATAGACATCCCTGACTCTCCAGCTGTGCAAGACTATAGCAGTCACGGCAATCACCTCTGTCTTCTCTTGACAAATTAATGAGCCGTGCTTGAAGTGACCCTAGCAAAGGAGTTAAATTAAAATCATGTATAAAAGCACTTCAAATCAAAACAGACAAGCCATATTTTTTAAAGGCTTGGCAGTGTGATATACAGATTTACTGACTAATACCTGACCACAGCAGGGTTTTCAAGGCTCCCTTCAGCCTCACTGTTCTGGGCTGCTAATGAACATCCAGTCTGTGCTGGTCAAAGAGCTTTTTGCTGTTGTTGTGTTATAGAACCATAAAATCATTAAGGTCGGGAAATACCTCTAAGATTTTGAGTCCAGCCATTAACCCAGCTCCCCTGTGTTCACCTCTAAACTATGTCCCCAAATGCCCCATTCGTTCACAAGCCTTTTGAGCACTTCCAGGAATGGCGACTCCACCACTCTCCTGGGCAGCCTGTCCCAATGCCTTCACTGACCGCTCTTTCAGTGAAGGATTTGTTTCAATAGCCAGCATAAATCTCTGCTAGTGCCACTTGAGGATGTTTTCTCTCATCCTGTTGTTTGTTACCTGGGAGAAAAGACCAACCCTCCCCTGGCTCCAACCTCCTTGCAGAGAGATGTTGAGAGTTATATTGATGTATGATAATTCACTGGTCTGAAAGCCCAAGGAGACGGACCTGGCAGGAATGCAGGTTCTGTGTATATCTGATGGTCCAGTTGGTTTTGCATGACTCAGGCATGAAAATATTCCTCTTTTCCTTCCACAGAAAAATACATGGAATACTTAGTCTGACTTGTAATCCCAGCCCCATTATCCGTTCCTGTGCCAGCATGTGCTGCTTAAATGGAGACAGATAGACAGTGGGGACAGTACATGTCCCAACAGGAAAATCCTGATTTCATTTCACAGGTTATCTGTGGCTTTATTGCATCAGAAATGTCAGCCATGAGTAATTCCAGAAAAGCTATGACTGATGGGGAGCAATAAATAACAGTGCAGAGGAGCCTGAGCAGCTGAGGGTGGATGAGTTCTGAGCTGGTCCTATGATTTGGTGATGTGAGTGTTGTCTTCAATAAAGATCTCAGGTCCTCCCATATTTGTGACAGTGAGTCTATGGCTTTAAGCTAGCACTGCTCTTGTGTCTGTAGTAAAACAGCCTTCTTCCTACAGAACTCTCCTGATCCTTGCTGCTTGGAATTTTTTCACAGTGTGTGCACAGATAGGAAGCCAAACTGCAGCTGGGAGAGCAGTCCCAGTGTGGAGATGTCATTTCTGCCTGAAAAAGCAGCCTTGAGGTTTCCTTGCCGGCACACAGAAGATGATGCTTCCCTCCTTTAAATGATCTCTTGGGATCATGTCTCGGGATGGTGTAAATAATGGGATGCTTTCGGTTGGAAGGGACCTTAAAGATCATCCAGTTCCACCCCCTGCCATGGGCAGGGACATCTTCCACTCTCCCAGGTTGCTCCAAGCCCCGTCCAGCCTAGCCTTGGACACTTCCAGGGATGGGGCAGCCACAGCTTCTCTGGGCAACCTGTGCCAGGGCCTCACCACCCCCTGTAAAACTTCTTATGTCATTCTTCTTCTGTGCCATTTTACAGTGTCCTCCAGTGTAACACAAACACCCCCACTCACAACAGTGATGTTGGTTCTGCTGATCCAGAATACAGTATATCTTCAGAATCTGGCCCTGATTTAAGATTTGATCTTGCAAATAATAATTTCTCGCTGGGCTTAATGCAACACTGCAAAAAAACCAGCAAAACCTCAAAACCAAAAGCATAAAAGCAAAAAAAAAAACCAAAAAAAATCCCCCCAAAAAAACCCCCAACAAACCCAAAAGAAAACAAAAAGAAAATCCTCCCCCACCCCCCAAAAAAACCCCAAACCCCAAACAAACAAAAAAAACCTACCTACATCTGAAACCAAAACCAAAACAACAAACCAAAATAAAGGCTCCTACAGTCACAGACCAGTGTCCTCCCTGTGGCTTCTTCTCCACCACAAGCCACACAGTGTCTACTAAAAAAGTTAAGCATGTGAACAGCAGTTTGTATCACTGGCAGACATCAGGATGGTCCATGGGTCAGCAGTAAATGGGAGAGGATGCGGTATTAATTACAGAGGGTAAGTCTTAGACAAATCCAATTTCTTTCTTGCATAGATGGAATATATGGAATATACTCATACTTGGGTAAGGCTCAGTGGTGCACAACATCAAAAAAAAAACCATTATGCAATATCAAGAGAGTAGACAATAAGGTTGCCAAACATCAAATCCCATGTCCCCTATTAAAAACAGATGGGATATTACCTTTTTCATATTACCCATATGCTTTTAATACAGTTTCAGGATCTGATGCTGAAATACACTGCTGTCTGCTCCCACCCCAGCCCTGCTCCTCACAGCCTCCTCTGTAGATAAAGGCTGACATCTGGGCTGTGCAAATAGTGGCTTTAAGAGGCTGAAAAGAGCAAGACAGGGACAGAGGAAGGAGGGAGAGAAAGGGTTGTTCGTTGCTGTGGAGGAGAGGGAATAAACAACCTTCAAAAAGTGAGTCTAGGTATTGAATATCAATAAAATTTAGTATGTACAAAACCGACCAAGAACTCTCTAACTGGCAGAGCTCAAAAGGGAGCTCCAGTGGGAAATTATTGTAGAGCAAAGGAGTGTCCTGTGTTGTTCTGTCAAAATGAGATGCAGGTCTGTTGCTGTATCTGCATGGAGATACAAATATAAAGCCACTACTGATAAAATGCACGGGAGGTTTTGTGGGCTGATAAATTACGAACAGAAAAGTCAAACACGGGGGCCCAGAGCATGTGGGATGTAAGATCTGGGCAAACAGATGGAATTGGGTTCTGGAAAGTTAGAACTGAAAAGGAATTGAAGAGTACAGTGAGCAAACAGAAGACCATGAGCTCTCCTGTTTCTGTGGGAGAATGGGTTAATGGGATCACTGAATTGTGCCAGTAGAAAATGGGATTTTATACCACTTTTGCATTTGGCACAATACCATACAATCATAGAAAACCAGGCCGGGAGGAACGTCAATGATGGTGCGGTCCAACCTTTCTTGGAAAAATCATGATCTAGTCAAGGTGGCCCAGCACCCTGTCCAGCTGAATCTTTAAAATGTCCAAAGTTGGGGAATCCACCAAGAAGGAAACCTTGACTTTCAGTCATGCATACTTCCAAAAGGATTCAGCAAACAGAGATAAAGAAAGACAGAAACATTCACCAGAATGCAAACCTTTCAAATATTTTTCAAAGTAGACAGTGAGGTGATTTGATTACTCTGAAGGTATCTGGAGGAGGAGGAGGAAGACTCAATGCCCAGAAAGTTACTGATGTAAAAGTGGAGGAAAGAACAGGAAACTCTCATGAGAAGCTGAAGGGAGACGCTGACAGGAGAAAATGGGCAAGTATTTGTGACAGCAAGAACAGGAATAGTATCCAACATCTAGACACATGTTCAGGTAGTACTGGATGTGTCCAGCTCTTGTGTCATCAAGACCAGATGGTTTTGTAGAATTTTAGCTAAAAAGAAAGATTGACACTAAGGCATCAAAGTGAAGAGTAGTGGCCTGTGTCATGCAGGATATTGAAGTAAAAGATTAAATAGACTTTTGCAGCCTTAAATTTTAGAAGTATATGAATAAATGTTTAGATCTTCAAGATAGTTAAGGCAACAACCATCTTCAATAACACATCCCTGCTGCCACATCAATTTATAAACATTCATAAATTTAATTGTTTAGAATTTAAGAGCTCTGAAGGTGGCCCAGCACCCAATAGCCTGAATTAACCCAATTCTTTATAGTTTCAAGGCAGACTTCCAGGAACCCTGTTTCTCATTTAAAGCACCACTGACATCTCTGCACCACAGAGATTCATGAGCACCAACAGAAAAACATGGTAATTGATACTTGTGAGTCCAGCTAGTACTTGGGCATAGCTCTGACATCACAGAATCATGGAATGGTTTGTGTTGGAATGGGCCTTGAAGATGATCTCGTTCCACCCCCTGCCATGGGCAGGGACACCTTCCACTATCACAGGTTGCTCCCATCCCTGTCCAACCTGGCCTTGGACACTTCTAGGGATGGGGCAGCCGCAGCTTCTCTGGGGCAAGTCATGGAAATTTTATAACGTGTTTCAGCATGGTTAATCATATTTCAGTCAATGGAAAACTTACTTAACAAGCAGATCAAGTGGATAAATTGCCTCACAACACTTAAATCAGCATCTGATGGTGATACATCTGCTGCTTACCTGCTGTTACCTTCTGCTGGGGACAGCAAGGTAGACTGGGTCACCATTAAGGTATCAACCGGCAAGCCAAGGCCACTCTGAAGGTCTCCAGTCTGATGAGTGTTGATAATTGTTCTGGCCAAACTCTCTAGGCTGTCACTTGTCAGCTCATTTCTTGGATGACCCGGCAGATCACCAAGCTCAATGATCAGCACTCTTGATGGACCAGCCCCATCAGGTGGATGCAGAGCCCGGGTGCTCCCTGGTTGTGTGCCCTCTTCCCATGGGCCATATCTGCTATGAAAGGCTGTGCAAAATGCCATGTTGGGGCAATGATACCTCTTTTTGCTGGCATTGGCTGAGATGACTTTCAGCGTGTTTTCACCGCCCAGCACATTATGGACAACTCTGACTTGGTCATGGCCAATCTCCAAGAAATCAGCCAGTCGACGTATTATGGTTGCCTCACCATCTTCCCCAACAGCCTCAGTTACAGTGAAAGCCACAAGAAGGGAAAGGCCAGCAACTATTTCCACTGGTTCCTTCTCATGGAGGAGAACATAGAGAAGGTTGTCCTCAAAGCTGAAGTAATTGGCTCCTGCCCCTTTGTTCATTGAAAAAGAAGATGGGGTCGGAGAGACATAATTCCCTTGGATGAAAACACGAAGGCTGAGTGGTTCAGTGAAGAATATGGCCAGGGGCAGCCTGGTTGTGTTTTGGCCACTGAGGAGGTAGAGTCTGAGAGCCAGAGGTGCCAGGTCTGGGAAGCAGACTGTGGTGAGTTTGGTGGACGGCAGAACAGAGAAGAAAGTAGAACGATGCTCTGCAGGGTAACACAAAGAATGTGGGGTCTCATCACTGAAGGTATCCATAAAACTGCCAGTCATTGTAACCACTGGGAACAGTCTCTGGCTGTCCACACTGGAGTCCAAGTTTTCTAAGATGACAAGTGCATGATCTGTCTCTTTGCAGAAGTAGCCTTGTACTGAGGGCTTGAAGAGGCACTTACTGTCATCTCTGTAAATTCCTGGAAGAGAATAAAGGGAGATGGGGAAAAAAAGTTAAGTGTTTCAGACATCATCTCAGAAATTTTTTTAATAGCTCCTTATTTTCCCATTCCAAATTTAAAGTTACTTTGTCAGTGCTAAAATTTTACATGGTTTTAAGAGCAGCCTGGGCACTGAGGGACATTAAATAGGTAGAAACTGCATCTACCTCTAGATGTCTTAGCACTGAAAATTGTTGAAGACCGAAAACAAATGACAGAGAAGCATCACATACACCCACATTGTTCTTTCTAGATATCAAACTACGATATCCATTGAATGAGCAGACCTGCAAGACAGACTTTTTGTCTGACCCAGCACTACATCCCTCTGTCATTGTGTCTTCTACATTTCCCTGGTCCCAAGCCTGTAGCAGGGTGATGAGTCAGGACATAGCTGCAATACAACTATAGGAGACTCTCACACGTGTTCCAAATGTCCAAACTCTCACTGCAGTCAGTGGAGATCTGGAATGTCAACCATTTGCTCACAGGCAGGTGTCTAGATTTGTTTGGGATGCTCTGAGGTACCTGAGACATGTGACACACGGTCTACAGAAAACCTATGCCCTTCAAGGACACCACCCCACACCACTAGAAATTACACTAAATACACATTTGTGAAAACTGAAACACACCCAATTCCCCAGCCGTCAATACAAAGAAGATTAAAACCAATGAAATTCACCCTAAAATACTTCGGTTTAATTGTCTGGATTACACTCTACTAACCTATAACTTTATTGACCAGAGGTGGGATCCTGTCACTTAAACACAAGCACAGAGTGTCACCTGGACTTCTTTTGGTAGCTGCAACATTTGTAGATGTAACACACCATCAATGGGAGTGCAAAAGACACTTCAGATAACAGCTCAGATTCAGTTCTTTCACTGAATGTAACAGGGGTGAAGATCCTTACACATATCTCAGGATTTGCCAGTAAATCCCCTCCCAAGTGTCTCTGGAGACAAGTCAAGAGGATTCTTTTATGGAAGGCTCTGTAGAGAGGAGATGTAATCCACACAGTCTTCTGAGTTAGAATCATAGACTCACAGAAAGGTTTGGGTTGAAAGGTTGGACCTTAAATATCATCTAGTTCCAACCTTTGTGCAAAGGACCACCTTCCACTAGACCAGGTTGCTCAGAGCCCCATCCTACATGTCCTTGAACATTTCCAGGGATGGGAAATCCACCACTTCTCTGGGCAACCAGCACCTCAACATTCTCACAGTAAAGAATTTCTTCCCAATATCAAATTTAACCCTACCCTTGTTAGTTTGATGCCATTCCCCCTTGTGCTGCCACTCCATACCTTTGTCAAAAGTCCTGAAAGGTGCTATAAGTTTACAGTGTGCTCCATCTGACCAAATACAGGTCTCAGCTTTAAGATGAGAGAAATTGTGCCTCAGGCTCTAACGATGAGATCACCACTGATTATAGAGAGAATAAAAGTAAATGAGTTCAAATACGGGCACCAAAAACATAAACATTTCTGCCTGGAGCATCTTAGGAAAAGATGTGTGTTTCTCTTTTTCCTTCCTCTCTTCAAAATAAAATCAAAGGAGGAATTTGCTGCTGTAGCCAGTGAGAATCCTCCTTCCCTCATCCAGCCTGCTCCCTCCTTAGTCAGTTGTGTTCACAAATGTATTGGGCAAAGTGTGGCGAATGTCCAAACTAACTCTGTGCTCCTCACTCAGCACTTGGGGACAGTATCCAGTTCACATAAAAAATAAGGGACAGCAACATCCCTGAGAGTCACAAACTTCTGGACGAATAAAAGGACATTAGGACAAAAGGACTTCCCTTATCAAGGACACATTATGTGAAAATTTCTGCTAGATAAAAGGAGTAGACTCCTAGAAAAGGAATGAACCATGAGAAATGTTGGATGGGGCTCTGAGCAACATGGTGCAGTAGAAGGTGTCCCTGCCCATGGGAGGAGTGTTGGAACTGGATGATCTTTCTGGTCGCTTCCAACCCAAGCCATTCTGTGATTCTATTAAATAATCCTGGGCTCTGCCTTCAGGCACATCTCAAAGCCTGGATCCTGTGGGTACTCACCTACTACGTATTCACAGGGGAATTGTCATGTGCAGACCATGGTCTGTGAGCATTCCCCAGTATGAGTTCTCCCTCTGCACGCCACCAAGGGAAGCAATGGAATTACATAAATGTCGAACTCTGCTCAGGGAGGATGTCCAAGTGAGATGGGATCTGTGCAAAACCCCCTATTTTTAGACACCAGCTTACAAATTTGCTTTCCTTTTCTTGCTTTTCCTTGTGTTTTTTTGCTTTGTCAGTGTAAGTTCTTTGCTGGAGTATTTTGCTGTCGGTGTGTGCTGGAGGCAAAAAGAGAGTGAGGAACAACTCTGTCCAGAATATAAGTGGAAACGCTGTGCTCAGAGACATTGGAATTGTCCCCGGAGTGCTGGGAGGATGTGCCGTGCCGCCGGCAGCCTGCCCACAAAGGCTGACACATCTCATCCACGGCTCTCCCGGAAACACCCCATCTCCCCCTGGTGACATTTCTCATGTCTACAAATGGGATTTGATGATATTTCATGATTTCCCAGGACCTTCCTTTGCTCTGCCTGCCTTGCAAAGGGGGCTGGCTCGGCTTCCTGCTCACACTCACACACACACCCATGCACACACACGCATCATTGCTTGTCTCCTTCCAAATGGCCTTATCTGCCAGTCATAATTTCTGCAGCCTGCAATTTCGATCACTTTTAAATGAAACCCATGCTGGCCTTAGTAATCATAATGTCATTTACAATTTACCACAAAACACGTTTATTTGGTTAGTAGCACATTGGAGAAAGAGAACTCCATATGAACTCGCCACTGAAGCCCTAATCTGATTATTTCCTCATGAAAATCCAAGCAGGGGTGCTTGTAAGAGGGGACTGAGAGGAGAAGAAAAAAGTGAGTCCTGGCCACAGCTGACTCTGATAATCAATGCGAACAGATAAGTGATGCGGCGTGTCATGGCCAGCAGCTATTCTGCCCCAGGGCTTTCCTCTAAAAAAGGCCAGAGTGGACAGGACTTAATAAATACTGAGTGACCACTGAATATTGAGCTGACATGTGCTATTTACATTGGTGATGAACAATAACAGTGATAAATTCCAGGAGCATCCCCCTGCAATGGGTGAAATTGGATTACAGAAGTTCTATTTGTATGTGTTTACACACAGACACACACACACATGTGAGAGGGAGAACAAAATGGGTAAAAAAGAAAGAGTCAACCATAGTGCCTAGAAATGTGCGGGAAAGATGGAGAAGATATTCACATACTATTGAACACCATGCTGGGATATTGTGCACCCAGTCAGAGGAAGGGGACATGTGCGCCTTGGGGTCATAAATTCACCTGTTTGTCCTGCTCCACACAAAAAGGAGAGAGAAATGATACGTGGAATGTGTGTGTCCACCTTCTGCAGATAATTCCTCCACCTCAGCGATCAGGCTTTGCTTTCTGCAGGTTCCCCCCATCATCAAGGCAAATTTATTATTTATTTATATACATAAACACAGCAGCAAATACATCTAGATGAGATTTTAGCACTCAGGTTGCTTCTAGGGCTCCTGACAAATATTAACTTTGTGTCAATATTTGTCCTTCCTGTTGTGAAATGAGGATTTTCCACCTCATTTCACATTTGAAAAGAAAAATGTGCCGAGGGGGCCCTCTTTGCTTAGGAAAAAACCCACCACCACTACCACCACCACCTCATATCCTTTATTTTAAAAAATTGAGAGAGGTAGAAGGAGGGAAGAGCATTTTTTAAAATAGATGTTTTGACTTAAAGGCACATAGAGTCCTTTACAAGTCTCCTGCCTTTTCCCTTGTTCCCCAATGCCAAATAAATAAAATAAAATAAATTCTACATTTAAAATTGAATGAAATACATCAACATCAATGATTTTCCCCTTCAGGTTAACACCACCATTTGCTTCAATAATTTTTACCCATTTCGTGATAGATTTCGCAATTCATGGTACAAGGAAAAATAGTCTTTTTTTTGACAAAAACAAAAGGCTATGTCAGTTTTTTATCAAAATAAAATAAATCTCCCACAATTTTCTTTCCATCTGACTGGATTTGCCCGTCAGTTATTTCTAATTTAACTACAATTATAGCTACAAAAATATAAAAGCAAGGAGGGGAGGAAGGGGAAGGGGAGAAATAAATGGGACGCTGTTTAGAAATTGCGATTCATTGGCCTTGGGCTGGCCAGCACATATCTTTGCTGAGGGGGAAATATTCATCAGCATTAACTGTTCCTTTTGACCTGCTGACATTCAAATGGGAAATAAAGGGGGAAAAAAAAAAAGGCCTGGGAATAGCATCTTAGAAATCTAGAAAAGGTAAATTATTCTGACTTCAGTTGCACAGGAAGGCACAGTGGTACAAATGTTTCTCATGTGTTTGTGTACAAATGTGCTGGTTTTGGCTCAGACAGAGTTAATTTTCTTCACAGTAGCTGTTTTGGGCTGCGTTTTGGATTTGTGCTGAAAATGGTGTTAATGACACAGGGATGTTTTCATTATTGGTGAGCAGGGCTTGCACAGAGTCGAGGCCTTTTCTGCTCCTCATCCCACCAGTGAATGGGCTGGAGGTGCACAAGGATTTGGGAGGGGACACAGATGGGACAGCTGACCCCAGGTGAACCAAGGGATATCCCAGACCATGTGGGGTCATGCTTAGCATATAAAGCTGGGGGAAGAAGAAGGAAGGGGAGGACATTTGGAGTGATGGCATTTGTCTTCCCAAGGCCCTGTTCCATGCAATAGGGTCCCACTGGGATGGCTGAACGCCTGCCTGCCCATGGGAAGTGCTGAACGAATTCTTTGTTTTGCTTTGCTTGCTTACATAACTTTTACTTCCCCTGTTTAAAGGTCTTTATCTCAATTCACAAGTTTTCTCCCTTCTAACCTTCCAATTCTCTCCCCCATCCCACCAGGGCAGAGTGAGTGAGGGGCTGTGTGGGGTTGAGTTGCCAGCTGGGGTTAAACCATGGCTACACACACACACATAAATATGAACTCATAGCAGGGACCATGTAAATAAAAATAGAGTGACCGCTTTAGGCTGTTAATTCTTTCTTTTAAAGAAAGTTATTTTGGAAGGAAATGAGTCTCATAACATCACTCTGTGTGGGGGTTTTATGCTCTCCTGTTTATCAATCTTCTATAAAAAACTTTGAACCCCCCTAGCCAATTTCAGCCACATTTGTGGACTCAAAAAATACTATGTTCCTTTAAGGTTTGTAAAAGTAGGTGCCCAAGCAGAGAAAGGACATTTATTAGTGCTTTCTTTGAAGGAAGGTCTGCAGTAAAACTGTCTCTTCTTACACATCCTGAGATCTGCATTCACCCTTCCCTTCCACATGCAAATTCAAAGAAAAACAGGTGTAGCACATGAAATATTTGCTCTTGCATTCATTGTGTGCATGCTTTGATATGGCCACACACATTGCAACTATATATTCTCTGTAAAATCAAGAGTCATTTGCCTCTTTCATACAGTTACACATTTTTATGTTTGCATCAACCCTTCAGAGCTCCCCATGCCTGAGAGGGAAGGCACATGTTACAGATGACAATATATCTCTCCCAGTCATGAACAAAAAATTACAGTTTTCCAGTTCCCAGAGACTATAATAATAACTCATTCTTGATCTCAAAGCATCAGTGCACAAATAAGGCCTTAAGAAGAGAGACCAGCAACTCTCTGAGGTCAGAATTCTCTCCAACAGGGATCAAAAAGAGTATGGGAACAAAGCATGCATATAGCAATGTTCACCCAAAGTGCTCCTCAAGCTTTTAGTGATTTACAGGTCAGGAACCTCTTGAGTTAGAGAGATCTTTGTTGGTCTTTGTATTTGAGAGAAAACACCAAACCTGTCTCACAAACCCATGAAAAGTTGGGGAGGAGAATAAACCAGCCAGGAGAAAATATCTTGAGCTGTCTCAAAGGAGGCAGGTCAGTAAATATGGAAGAGCCCTTTAGTGAGGCTGCCCAGACCAGGCTGGATTTTCCTTATAGTTCCACAAATCTGAATTGCAAGTTGCCACACCTGGAAATACCTGTGTCCAGAAGATGTAGCTGGAACTGAGCTGCTAGAGCATTTCATCCATCAAAACTCATAAAATAACCAATGCCAAGTCAGGTTCTAGTCCCTGCGGCCAGCTGGCATGGCAGTCCCCTAGTATTAAAGTCACTGACCCTCCAGAAGACAGTGGTCATCTCCAAACTGCTCTTTTGAACTGGATCCTGACTTGTGCTAATTTCTAGAAAGCACCCAGGAGTTATTTTGGACACTGCTGGGTTGGCTGGGACCAAAGTGGGGTTGGAGCTGTACTCTTGATGAAACAGGAAGCTCCAGTGTCCATACCCCAGTTCTGCTTGACTGGGTAGAGGCCCATTCCTGCGACTGTCAGCACTGACCCAGAGCAGCTTGTCCATAATTTTGTTAAACTTAATCAGAAAGACACAATTGGGAAGGACTTTTGTCTGCATTATTATTAATGATTTGGGAACTTTAGTCATTTTTGACATCCTGACAACACAAAGGTCTCCATAATACTTATTTCAAGAACAAATCCAATGCAGTGACAAAAGTGTTACCTGCCATTATATTCTGCATGGAGACAAAAATGGTTAAACCTGACTGGAGCTTTTAGAAAGTCTCATGAAGCAGGCAAGACAAACAAACTATTCCCACAAACCTCTTGAAGCCATTAACCACCATCCAAAGAGCCAATAAGTATGTGAGATGGGTCTTGTCTCCCAGGAAAGACGAATAAAAATGCAAAGAGAAACATTTTTTGTTCGCCTTTGAAAAACATGCTGTTCTGCAAGTATTAGTTTTTTTCTCGTGTTGCTACCAAAGCTTTTCCCACTTTCTTTCCCTTGAAGATAATCCTGATTTCCTTTAGGTGTTTTTAAAAGGATTTTTCTCTCCTCCTGACCAGCAACCTCGTTGACTGAAGCTTTAGTCACACCGATACCTTTGGCTCAACATAAAGGTGAGGGGCAGCAAACAGCAGAGCTTTTGCCGACGCAATTCCAGTCACCATCTTTCTGGTCTAGGAATGATAAAATTACCACCACCACCACCACCTGAAAGCAGAACAGCAATTTTGTCAAATGCCAGACCTAAAAATGAATGTGGCTGTGCCACGCACTGCTCTGAGCTGTGGATATAATGAGTTTTGAATGGGAAGTCCCGGACACAATAAATCTGTGCCATATGTGACCATTTCCTGTGTCAGTTCCTTTCTCATAACCAGTGGAGGCTTCGCCCTCCCCCTCACTTTCCCTTTCATGACCCCACACCAGGGCTCTGAAATCTTCCAGGGTTGCTTTTGGGCCCCAGGCCTTTCCACAGCAGTTGCATAAATAAATGAGTTTGACAGCAAACATCATAATGGTTACGGTAATTTGTGCTCCACACAAGTGCTTGTGCTACTCACTGGAGAAATGGGGGAGGAAAGAGCTTGTTTTGTTACCACAAACAAAAGTATGTTCTCTGACAAGTGGTGAAAGAATTAGTCAAATAAACTTGAACCCTATTCAGACCATCACTGTTATGGATGGGGAGGTTCTCAGCTTTGCTTTCCCTCCTTGGCCTGCAGTCACTGCAAAGACAAATCATCTTTTTGTTCTGCAAAAATAAAGTTAGGACATAAAATGAACTGCCTCAAAATAAAATTTTCAGGGAACTCCACTTTACTATATTATTATTATCATTTCTTCCCAATGAGAACTGTTCTTTGGTCCTGGGAACTGACTCACAAAGAGACTGAATGATTTTCCATTAGAAGCAGGCTAGAAAGAAAATGCCAAATACCTGCAGTTTCTGGAAATATTTGGGTTAGAAATAAACTTTAAAATGACAATAATTTCTATGAGAAATAGGTGGAGAGGGCAAAACGAAACCTATCATTTGTCCTATTTTTTCCCTTTTTTATTCATTAACAAATCACACATTTTGTCCAAATAGCAAACTTTTACTAACTTTTCAAGTTTCCCTGAGAAATTATAATATTTTTGGTTGTGTAAATTTTTTCTGTAAAACTGTGTTATTAAACCCCTTTTTTCCCCCCAACAATACCATTTTAAAAAATAAGTTTCATATATAACAATTTCAGCCCAGGAAGATCACAGACATTTCACTTACCATAGCAAAGGGCATAATTAGTTTATAGAAGCTTTATAAAAATTGTTAGGAAGGAAGGTTGGTTTCCCATGTTCAGTGCAGGGAAAACAAAATAAAGGTACTTATTATTTTAACCAGAGAGGCTTAGCCTAGAAATTAGAAGACCATCTTTCTAGTAAAAAAAAAATGTAAGTAGCAAGAGCTTGAAACCAACTGATTAGGAACCTGGTGGAACTAACATAAGTGAAGGACTTTTTAGCAAGTTATATTAATTTTTTTTGGGAACACTGTAATTACAGATATCACTTTGGAGCCTTTCTTTCTTTCTTTCTTTCTTTCTTTCTTTCTTTCTTTCTTTCTTTCTTTCTTTCTTTGTTTCTTTCTTTGTTTTTCTTTCTTTTTCTCTTCCTTTTCCCATCTAAGTTATAAAAAAATGTTAAAATCTTGCTTGCATGTGCCTTGGCTGAAGGGTCAGTCCAAGAGCCTGTGCTCATAACAGAAAGGTTCACAAGCACAAGAGTCCCTGTGACATTATTAGGGTGATTTTCAGCAATATTAGTCCTGTATGGGCTGTGGACTTGAATCTTAAAGCAGAAGGATTTCATTATGGGTACAGACAGCTATATTATGCCATGACATATTTATGACAATGAACAGTAATAGGAGGCGAGTATTTTAAGCCTTGGAAGTAGAAATTAATCTGAGAGCACAGTGCAGAATCTGAACACCTATGAAAACATATTGAAGAGCTAAAATTTGAGACATAAAGGCTACAGTCATTATCTGGGCCACAGAATGGGATTCATCACATTAATTCTAGCTGCCTAAATGTTAAGCATCTAGTCTAAGCTAATTGTCTGGTCTAAGCCATTCACCTAGACAATAATCATTAGAGAGGGAGAGAGGAGAGACTTTTAGAGGGTCATTCATTCCTGCTTTTCTTTGGATGGATTGTGTCACTTCTGGAGGTATCTGTCTCTGCTGGCTATGTGGGGAGCCTAGACAGATATTTTGGACTGAAGACCTGTCTTTAGAAACAGAGAATCACCGAATCATTAAGTTTGGAAAAGATCTCCAAGATCATCAAGTCCAACCTTTGACCGATCACCACCTTGCCATTAAGCCATATCACTAAGTGCCAGTGCCATTGGGTAAAATGAGCCCAAGCACTAATGGTGTTGTTAATGAGGTTTGTGGAACAGCCAGGCCAATCCATGTTCATGTTCTGAGACAAGTGAAAAATGACAGCTCTGTACACACCTCTAAGTAGCCATGTTCTCCAGTTTTGAACGAGAGGAAAGAGAAAGGAGGGAGATGAAGCCACTACCATCAAGCTAGAAAACTAAAAACTCCCCTCTCCCTGACAGAGATATAAACAAGCTACAAACAAATTTTTGAGGAAGACCCTGAAAAAGACCAAACTCTGTATTTGGCTTTTGTACCTGTGATTAGCAAGCCACGGGATCCAGGTACTCCCCACATGTGCAAGGTGCAGTCACCCTGCAAACCAAGGCTCTGTCTGCTCCTGAACAGCGCAGCTCACACAGGAAACAGAAGGGGCCCTTAGCAAAGTACCTTGGAAAGCCCAAAATGAGAGAACTTATCCAAAAAAGCTGAGCAAACAGAACAAGACTCTAAAAAATTATTTCTAACCTCTGGAACCAACATGGATGCAGGAATGGAAGCACACTGGTTTCAAACACCACTTCCAAAAAATCAAATGTGTCTGTAGGCATAGTCCTAAAATGCCTACAATGAATCTTGGGGAAAAAAATAGGTCAGAAGAGATTTATGAATGTCAGACTTCCAATATTTCAAACTTCTGCTCAGAGCAAGGCTAACTTCAAAGTTACATCAGGCTTCTGAGGGCTTTATCACAAATCATAGTACACTTACACTTAAGGCTTTTAAGTTTCAAAGGACAAAACTCCCAGGTTAGAGCATGTCCAGAGGAGCTGCTGGGGTTGAAAATTACTTGGAGAAGACCTGTGATCCCAGTGACACTTTCATGCATAACTTCAGATGCTTGCAAGACTGTTTGAAGAAGCTTTGAGGGTTGATTTTGCAAATAGTTGTTATACTCATATACTATTTTAGGTAGTCCAAGGTCTGTTCGTTGTCCCATCCCAAGTGTTCTGGACAGCTGCAACAGGAAAAGAGTATGCTTGGAGGTGGAACATCTCTTGTACTTCACCAAAGAGTGTTCTTCATGTTCATATAAACATGAACGGACAGAGTCACACTGATCCTGGTTGTGTGGTGTGATGCCCATGGAGAAAAATAATAGGGGTATTGGTGGAAAACACCCACCAGTCCTGATTGTCCTGCTCTAACTAGCAAGGATCACTTCCTTTATATTTTATTCCAGACTCACTAGAGAGCTGCTTGAAATCTCAGACAGCCCTTGGAGTTATTTTGGCCAGGGAGTATATTTAAAACTCATTGTGCCTAATGTTGTCTTTCTACAATTGAGAAGTAATCAGGAAAGACGTGAAAATAAATAGACAAGTGAGAGGCAAAATGAAATATGAAGTGGCTAGAAAGGAGTCTGCTCTCTAATGTATTTTTTCAGCTTATTATTGTAAAAGCCCAGAGCAAAAGAGTAGCTTTGAAGAGTCTTTTGTTAATAGTGGAAAGGTTGTCTTTATGTTTTTCTTAACTTTTTATTTATTAACCATGCAGCATAGGGTACTTCCTTAAGTGATGGCCAAGTTTCAGGTTTCAGGGACTTGTTTAGTCTGAAAACATCCCAGGCTGCAATGGGAAGCATAAAAGAGAAGTAACAGCCCATTGTAGGGTGTTAGAAGGAAGTAAAACCGAAGCACATTTGTTCTCTCCTTTTCCCTGTGATTTCTGGTGGCTGAGCTTGTAAAGGTTTGGATGTCCCTGTTTGGATGGTTAAAATGCAGTCCCAGCAGGCCACTTCCTCAGGTGGTCTAGCTGATGACAGCATGAGGCCAATGTAAAACAGCTGATGTGTTGACCCTATCTGACAATAAAATTATAAAGCTGCATTCCTACACTGGGCAATCCTCCAGCTCATCGTGAAAAATAGAAAATAAATGTTATTGAGGGCACTTACCTTATGCTCAAGCCCTAAACCATGACAGTCAATAACATTTTTGAGACTCTTGGTGTTGGGGCACCATGTATTTATTTATCATTGCCCTGATTACAGGGCTAAGCGTAAAAATATTCAGTTTCTACAAAACCTCATCAAAGCTGTCAGGTGAGAAAATATTATCTATACACATGAAACCAGAGAGGTGCATTAGGAAGATTTGTTTCTTTGAGAGTTTTTAGTGTTTTAGCACCAGGAAAAAAAAAAAAAGAGCACTGATACTATGTTAGGACAGGCAGAACAAGTCAGGATTCTCCAAGGCTTCTTAGCTCAGGCATCCTGCAGGAATTTAAAGGATGCCCTTCATGTATAATAGTTTACATTATCTAACTTTTGTGAAGAGAATTGTCAGCATGGACAATTTTGGTCTGGTTTTTTTTTTGGTATAACACCCGCTTTGCCAGGCACACACATCAGACAACCACAAGCATGATTTTTACTTGTTTTTTCCTTGGCATCAAAAATATCAGAACACATTTAATTTTCTGGACACACCAGTTGAAAACCTCAGCTGAAAAGCTCTCAGCAGGAACCTCCACAGGCCTTTCTGCTGGTTTGGGCCATCACGGAGTGTCTTTCAGTGCCATGAAGAGCCAAGACATTTTGGAGAACCTTCAAAGAGCCCATCTGGCAGGGTTTGTTCAGTTTTCACAAGTCTCATGTGGCAGTCACAGGGGACAGAAGGCTGGAGACTTGTAGAACATATTTGTGTCCCGCAAGGATGGAAAGGCTCGTTCCAGAGGCAGAGCACACGAAGTACTCAGTGCTAAGTGCCAAGGCTAATCCAGCATGTAGAAAACTGGTGCAAGCCATTTCCAAACCTGCCTTGCCTTATCAAGACAATCTGGGCTACAACCACTCTCCATGAAAGCCACAGAAATTCTGTTTCCATATAATTCCCCTTTCCAACCCAAATCCTGCCCAAAAGGGTGGTATTTTATGTCAAGCTGTTGTCAAAAATGGATTCACATTTTCTTGCACGTTGTGTTTCCCTAAGGTCCCAAAATGGTGACTAATACTGGCAACACTACTGTCAGGAACCTGAATGCCCAGCCAGAAGGATGTGCTGTGGAAGGCAACCCTGTGCTGCCACGGACATTGAGGCGAGGAGGAATATGAGGGAATCTTGACTTTTTCCTCTTGCTCTCCACGTCTCACGTGGAACAGGAGCTCAGACAGAGAGGCCTCAGAAGTAGAGGTCTGAATTTAATAAAGCTGTCTGGGGGGAGTGAGACAGGGAAGAGAAGATCATGGAGATAAGAGAGGCAGAGAAAGGAAGGCAGGAAAAGGAAGGACATTACAGCTGGCTGGTGATGGCTGTGCCCTTTCAGACTTAAGTGGGCGGAAGTGAAATATTTGTTTAAGAGGCAAGACACCAGTTCATTATGGAAAGAATAGGAAAGAAAAAAAACCCAATATTTTATGGTTTGGACATATATTTCCATGCCACTGTAATGAGGACATGCCAAAGGCAAGGGAAGACAAGGATAATGGCAAGATGCTGCAAGGTAATTAATAGGGCTACTGGATTTCATCACAATTTTGGGGGATATTGGAATGACCATTTAAATTCAGTGCAGCTACACCTACAGTATGCAAGAAGTTAGACCCCTGTTTAGGAAAATAATCTCTTTCAAGGAAACAATTCCACAGATTAGCATAATCAGAGGGTCTCTTTGCTTCCCCACTTCTGCAACCTTTCTCCTGTTTCAGCTTGAAGAATAAAAGTTAATTGAGGGGAGCAGGAAGGAGGAGGAAGCTCATCTCATCCCCACTGACAGAGCCCCCTCCACCAAGGTACCAAGTTGACTTCCTTAAAGAAAAAATTAGCAAATGCACTGCCAAAGCTCCCATCTAAGGATGTTTTTTTTTCTTTTCCATATGATTCTGTTTGTTATAAAAACCAAAAAAGGACACCAGAGGGAAAATAAATGCAGATACATTTTTAATGCATGCATTTAATTTTCAGAACATGGTGGGCACTTCAGTGCCGGCTGCTGGAACTGGAAGGGAGAATTTATCTAATCAGTCCTCCATGTCCCTGCTTCATTGACATAATGTGGTCCTGCCGATTAAAGCACTCAAATCTCTGCCTTTTCCTTCTCTTTCATACTAAAATTATTGATGTGCTTTGTACAATGTGTAATTGCCATTATTGTATATGTGCCTGGAGCATGTGCAGAGCTGAAATTGAAATAAATAAGCAAACAAAAATCATAACATAGCGAGCCTCTGATGGTATGGTGCGGGTTGGTGCTGTGGTATCACAAGCTGAAAATAGGATTTCATACTGCTGTGACTGGTTTTGATAGAGTGAGATTTGATAAGACTGGAAGAAAGGCTGCTGCGATCCTCCAGCCTGACCTCTTCTTTTCATACAGCACAGACCTCCAGTAAACACCTAAATCAAAGTACCTCTTTTAGCATCCCAGGTCTGAGCCTCACCATCCAGGGATTTCACCAGAGCAGTCCTGATTTGCATCACCTGAGGATCTTGCCCAGTATCACACGCTCACTTTTGCTCCATCTCTTTCTCTCCCTCTCATAGACATGCAGTAGATTTGTTCTTTACATTTAATTTATGCAAGCAAGGCACAGAATACATTTCAGTAACGCCAATTAGATACGCACTAATTTCTTCTCTGTGAAATAGCAGTAAGTAATTAATCAGAATTTTGATCACAACTCAGTTGGCAATTCTAATTGCACTTGTCATTTCCACAGCAAATACAGAATCATTATCTTTTTTGCCGAGTCCTCTCTTCCTAATCATCCAGGGGTGCTAGAAGCAAAACATTTCCAAGAACTAGATATTGTCTCTATCAACCCGCAGCCTTAATACCTTTGGACCGAGGGTTAGTGGGTTCAGTCTGTGGCCGTGTTTTATTTCAAGCTTCATCATAATTTTAAAGGGAATAGCTCGTGGCAGGCTGGCTGCTTGCCTGGGGGAGGGGGGATTCTGCCTCATGAAATTATGAGGAAGGATAAAGGCTAGCAGCTCACTCCATTAAAAACCTTCTGGGAGAGCACTAAAGATGCCTGACCTTTGCACGAGCATCCAGCAGGCATCCGAGGGACATATGGATGTTGATCAGGTCTGTGCCAGCAAAGCACGCGCGACATCTCAGAGGCACCACATCTGCGTCTCACCTCTAGGCACCACCAGCCATCCCGGGAGCAAAGAGGATGAGCAGGGGAGATCAATACCCCGTGTTTTGCCGGAACAGTGCTTCCATGACTGTTTAGGGATTATCCTGATGGTATGTGCAAACTGACAATGCTGGTCCAGAGCAAGAATGAGTTAAGATTATCTGCCTGGATGGTGCTATGGCCAGGGGTCTGTGGACATAGGACTCCCCTTTGCTATGCTTCAAAAATCTGTCAGTGGCATCCTCCTCAGATGAGAAAGGAAGAAAAAGCAGGAAGAGAAAGGGAGATACACCTTTTAGGAGCTGAGCCCTACAGGGACCTATACCAGATCCAGCCTCCAATTCCAGCACGGCAATTCACCTCCTCCTGCTGGAAGAAAGGGTTTCCAAGGACCTGACAGCTACAGTCCAGTTTAGTAATCAGATTCTTCACCTAATTCAAGACCAGGTAGTTAATATTTTCCCACGTAATCCCAAATCATACAGTAAGTTTGGGAACAACCACCAAAACTGAGATCTCAATTCTGCCAACATAATAACAAGTGAAAAGACATTTAAGAGAAGTGTAAAGGCACTTTATGCAAGAAGTCTCTGCATAGAATATATTGTGAACCAGAATAGTTCTGGCTCTAGCCTTACATACAATTTGAGCAAGCAGCACCAAAAATTGCCAATTTGAAGGCTGCCCAAGCATCTCCTGTGCTTCCCAAATTGTTCTCCTCCCTGCTCTAAGCAGTAGAAACCACTGAAAGAACAGGAAGGCATTGCTCAGCCCTTGCCTTTGCTGCACTTTCCAATGCTCTTGCTTTTATTCTACATTTGAGAAATCAGTAAGAAGGATTTTAGGGGAACTGTAACCTCTCAGATTTTCTACTCTCAGGAATCAAACTTCTTTCATAGAAAGGGGAAAAACTCTCAACAGTAGTGATGCCAGTGGGGACTGAAGAGGGTCAGAACACCTCAGAACTTAGCTATGAATATTGAAGCCAGGAACAGTGTCTCAGATTTTGGTGGGCTGAATTTCTTTCACAAAGGACAGAAAAATAAACAGAATAAATGTCTGAACTGCCACAGAGACTTTTCTTTGTCTAGGGTTGGGGTAGGGATGGCATGTTAAACATTCTGTCCATGATGAAAAGTCTCAAAAGCTTGAATCATACATTTTCTGGGCTCGACTCCACCTTCTAGGACACAGTGGGGTACAGACATTTTCCATTAGTCTTTAAAAGAGGTACACTGAGGCTATGTCCACACTTATGAAGGTTTATGCCTTAGCCCTAGTACTCAATCACAAATATTTTATATTCCAAGAACAATGCTTGGCATGTTTTTTTGTCTAGGTCAACTAGCACTGACCAAAACTGTGTCTAGGAACTGTCTGAGGCTTAATATGATTTGTGACCATCCCAATGTGGATGCAACAAATCTGGTCTGGAGCAAAAGGGATTTTAATAATTATATATGTGGCCACACTAAGAGCTGGCCATGGGCAGGGACACTTTCCACTAGACCAGGTTACTCAAAACCCCATCCAACCTGGCCTTGAACACTTCCAGAGATGAGGATATGTCCAATTTCAAGCCACTCAGGAGCATGGGAGGCACTGGTAGAGTTAAAAGTGAGGTTGCCACCATGAGGTTTTTCATTACTAGCTCTCCATACTCCAACAGAGTCAGCAATGACTTTCCTGACTATCTAAATATAGATGAGAAACTCTAAAGAGGCAAAAAAGAACAAAAACTGTTTCCATAAACTGGAAAAGAGAAAGGATGCCTTTTAATTCACTATAGTCAGAGTTGCTTAATCACCTCAGAGGTGGAAAATGAAAAGGAAACAGCAGCTCTTGGAACCTGAGCATTTTGAAGACCAAGTAAACCCACACAACACAGATTTATGAAGACAGCAGATCATGTCCCAGATTAGTTACAGCAGCCAAAAGGGAAAAATAAGATCTTTAAAACCAGAGGCAGTGGGATACAATCAGACTAGTGCAAAAAACAACAGCTTCAACACAGATATTTAAGTAATGGATAGTCCTGAAGAGATATTCTGGCTACATCTTCACTAGTAAATTAAAAGTGCCCAGGAGTATTCCCAGCCACCGAGGCCAACTGACATGATCTGGTTTCATTCATCTTTTAAACTATCTCAGTTTTAAAAACAGGATGGATTTGTTGGTCCCACCAGACCAGCTGGGAATGTTCCTTGGCATACGCAAACTCCCAAACTGCACCCAAGAACCCAAGAATTGTTTGGGAGAGTATTACTTGGCCCAGGACAAAAGCATGCCAGGGGCTGTGGTAAACAGTTTGCAGAGCAGTGGATTGCATCTCTGTGTGATTTTATTTATCTTAGCATGGACATCACCCCTGTCCACCTGAACTTCTGCCCCTGGAGAGTGCTTCTACGCTCACAAATTTACCTGCAAACTTAACAGAGGGCACAGTAAAAGAGGTATCCCAAACCTAAGGAAATTAACAGGGAAACCTGCAGCCCAGATAATTTCTGGGCCTGTTTGAGAGAAGAGTTCACACCCAGAGGAAAAGACCAGGCGGATGCTGTGTGAAATATTTGGCCTTCTTTTGGCATTGTTGAAGGTTGCTGAACATCATCACCCTTTGGAAGTTCAGAGTCACACAATGGTTTGGGTTGAAGGGACCTTTAAATATTGTCTAGTTCCAGCCCCCTGCTATGGGCAGGGATACCTTTCATTAGAACACTGATATTTTCTTGTACTAGAAAAAATTTTAATGTGAAAGAAAAAAATTCTGGTTATTACTCTTAATGAGGCAGGAAACCAAGCTGTTGGTGTGTGCCTTCTGTTTATTGCAAGAGCAGGCTTCAAACTTGAGTGGAAGAGAAGGAAGGGACAAGTTAATCACCTCCTGGCTGTTATTTCCCTGCTCTAAGTAGGCAATAGATTGACAACAGCTGAGGAGAAACCTGCCTACCCACTGCAGATACCTTAATTACCTTAATTAACACAAGGAGGATGAGCTTGGGAGGACTGGAGTCACCTCAGGAGCAAACCTGGGAATAACTTCCTGTCTCTTCTCAGCTTGTGTCTCTTTATGATGCAGCTGGACTGAACTCTGGTCTTCAACAGTCAGTCTTAATCTATGAGTCCAGTGAGTTTCTGGCCACATTTAACTGTGGGAAGTAGTCTGATGCTTGGTGGTGCCACCAAGTCAGCTCACCACACGTGGGCATCCCTCTAATCCAGATGCTCTGGCACACAGTGGATGAAAAATGTGTCCCTAAAGCCTCACAATCACAAACAAGCTGTGTGAATCCTCTTACAGACACACTGAGCAAATGCAAGAGAAAGAGTGGGAATAGGTGAGGAGTGGCTACACCACCAGGACTCCACCAAAAGCGTTTTTTGGAGAGAAGAGTCTGTTGTGTGCCCTTGCCTTGGATGAGAACTGTGAACCTCAGTAAAACCTCTGGGTGTATATTTAACCATATGACATGGCATGCAAAGAAACATTTGCTCTGAGCACATGTTCAGAGACACAGGGCTGATCCACAGCAGACTCCATCAGTGCCAGGAGGAGTCAGAAGCACAGGCTGAGGCTGTGTGTAAATGTACCCACAGAGAGTAGGACAATGGGACCATGAGATCAGGCCCCGCAGGAGGACCCCAGCCAGGTCCAGAGTCATGGACACCACCTCAGCCAAGAACATCTGTGCACAGCATGCAGGGAACAGGACATGAACACTTCATAGACTCATAGCATCATAGAATTGCTGAATCACAGAATCACAGAATCACAGAATCAGACCCATAGAATCATAGAACTGTTCAGGTTGGAGAAGACCTCCAGGATCATCAAGTCCAACCTTCAACCAAGCACCACCATGCCCAGTAAACCATATCATGAACCACGTCCCAGCCAAGATGGAGGCAGAGCTGAGTAAAGAGGCAGACACTGCTGCTCAGTCAGAGACCTGCCCTCAGCAAGGACTGGGGACGTGTTTTGCCTCTTTGTTTCAATCTCTCTTCCTCTTTTGAGGTGATTCTTTTTCTTTTGTGAACAGGAATCCATTGCACATTCACAACAGAAACAGCTGAAATTATTGTGGCTTCTCATTTGAGGCTTTCTTTGCATGTCCTGTCTGCTCTGCTCCATAGTGCTCACGCCAGTGTTTGGATTTTCAATGGCAAGTCACCTAGATCAGGCTCATTATTACCCTTTGTCAGGTATCTTGGGAGCAATACACACACCTGAAAAGTGAGTGGAGTGTTGAGCTGATGCCTCCTGGCCTGAAGACAGGGGGACATGCAGGAGCACAGCCAGCACCAGGCTGGGTGACTCCAGAGCATGGTCCCATTACAAATAGCGCTTTGCCTGGAGGCCCATCCAGTTGAATTAGAAAAAAAAAGAACCATTAATTAACTTGACTTAAGAGAAGGCTGATGCAGGGCAATGTGACCTTTTCTCTATGTCACATGCCACACGGATTTTAGCTTCCCTCTGATGCTTTGTCACTGCCAGTCCTTGTTTTTTAGATCACTGGATTGCAGGGGGGTGACGGTGACCAAAAGGATTGTGGCAGCAGGAAGAAAGAAAGAGACAGCTTCACTATTCCATGATCTGTACACCAAAGGCAGCAGAATCCTGTTATACATCTACTATCTATTATTATCTTGCAATCTAAATATATATGTATGTGTGTATATATGTATTCATATTTTGTTGGAGTGAAGGCTTCTCTGGGCTCAGGCCCAGATGAAAGCCAAAGCACAGGAGCTGAATTAAAACCTTTGGACAAGCTGAGATACATGAAGTCATACCAAAGTAACATAGAAATGTAGATTTTTAACTTTTAGTAGAAATACATGCTAAGTGCTTTAAACATTGAAAAGCTGCAGCAGAGACCTAAAACACAGTTCTTTCTGCAGCAGTGTTGCCTTTTCACAGAATTCTTTACTTTAGACAAAATATAGATATAAGCATACTGTTCACATGTTTTAGATAGAGTGTTCACATAAACAATAAGAGCTGATAGAAACTGTATACGTAAATCTGTGTAATACCTGTGTAACGCTTACGGCTGTTAGAACTAGACCAGAATAGGTTAAGAAAAGAAAAACTAGAATCGTGTCTTGATTTCACTGGTTAATTAACAAATATAATCCACACTTCTGTAAGAAAAAAAAAAATTATTATTACTACTACTATTACTATTATAGAAGATATTAGAAGAAGAAGCTGTTTTCTGTCTGCTGTTGGCTGCTGCTGCTGTTGCTGCTTGGCTTTATCATGTAACCCCCTTCAAACTCTGCCTTCAAGAAACTATGAGACTATGAAATAAAGAACTTTGCAGAACAGCAGCCTTCTCTGCTCTCTTTTACCCTGGTCTGAGAAGGAAGGGTATACCATCAAAAGCTCAACAATATTTTATTTTAGGTATTACAAATACATAACACACCATGTGTACATTCAGTTAAAATACATGTTTAAAGTGTGTATTTTAAGGATAAGCTTAAAATATTTTTTTACAGAAAAACCAATAATGGTATTGGTTTTACAAGAATGCAGAATATAATTATTTAGTATTGCTCAATTTTTGCATAAATGTGTTGGCAACAGAAGGAGCTTTATGCAGTTTTCACCAATCAGCTCAACCCATTGCTGAAATAGCAGCCTAAAATTTGATATTGAATTAGCCCAGGCATTGGAGGGAAAGTGGTAACAGTAAAATCACTGAGTCACAGACCAGTTTGGGTTAGAAGGGACCTTAGAGACCATCTCATTCCAACTCCCTGCCATGGGCAGGGACACCTTGCACTATCCCAGGTTGTTCCAAGCCCCATCCAACCTGGCCTTGGACACTTCCAGGGATCCAGGGGCAGCCACAGCTTCTCTGGGCACCCTGTGCCAGGGCCTCGCCACCCTCACAGGGAAGAATTTTCTCCTAACATCTAATCTCAACCTCCCCCTTTTCAATGAGAAAGAGGCGAGTCCTTCTTCCAGATCTCACCGGAACATCCAACCCTGATGCCTAGTGCCATCCTCAGAAGGCCATAGTTTTGCAGTACTACATTTTCAC
This sequence comes from Struthidea cinerea, assembly GCA_013397865.1. Lineage (NCBI taxonomy): Eukaryota > Metazoa > Chordata > Aves > Passeriformes > Corcoracidae > Struthidea > Struthidea cinerea. Next base: position 260,773 of record VZTI01001558.1, on the reverse strand, counting down.
TGGCAAAATTACGATAGAATCTTACAAAACCAGTTCAGAGAACATCCCCATCGACCACATGGGAAACAGTCTCCATGCAATTCTTTCTCCTAGGTCTGGCTTTTTATCTAGCTTATACCATTGTACGTTTTGACATGAGTGTCTGAGCCAGAGCTTGTCTCCTTCAGCTGAGAGAAATCAACACCTGCATCGGAAATTTATGCATCATAGATACCAGTTTTAGGGAGAAAGAAATTATTTCAGCTAGACAAGATGAATCTTTTGAGTTTAACTTGAATGTCTCTTTGAAAAAGCAAGTTAATCTAACCCTGTCCATGACATTCAGGATACATCTACACCTTCTCCTTGGCACACTGCAAGGTCTCCCTCAAGACCTGACCCACAGCCCACAGCAGCAATAAACCAGGAATTATAGGTCCTAGGAATAAGGGAAAACGTTTCTCAGATCACATGTGATTCCCTGAGCCTCAGTTTACTTGAAAGTTTTGCAGACCATGAAGGACCTGTGGACCTGTTGTCTGTGGGTGACCTCAGGTGTTTCTACACTGCCATCATCTACCTGTGTGGCTTCTGTGGGGTGAAAGATGGATGGATCTGGAAGCTCACTGAGTCCTGAGTTTCTCCACAAACCCTTCTTTGAGAGTTGTGTCAACACAGACATTGAGATCAGAGGTGCAGGATTTTGTTCTCTGACTTAGAGATTTTTTTTGACCGCACTGCTGAAAAATAAAATACAAGGGAAAAACACTTCTCAAATTCCATTGAATAACATTGGCAAGGAATGGCATGTCAGAGTTATACCCATATATAGCTCATGTAGAGCAAAAAACCTCAGAATGGCTTAAAAAATGCTTTTCCATGTCCCATTAAATCACTGGGGCTTAAAGTATTGAAGGTTGGTTTTGAAACTTTTCTCGATGAAATCTAAGCTTTTATCTCAGTGAAAACACTCCCATCTTACTAAACAAACACGATGTGATCAGCAGTGGACCTCAGAAAATCCTCTCACATCTCATTATCCCACAGTTTAGATTAGGGTTTTCATAGCTTGACTTCCTAATTCAACCACAGGATCAGCTCTGCTCCCCTCTGCCTCAGTGCTGATATATTATTTCTGTAACATGAAGAGCAGAGCAAAGGAATAGAACATGTTCTTGTGGCAACAAGTTAATTTTGGTTTAACCTTCCGCTGCTTGCCATTGTAGCTATTAACACTCTGGTTCTTTAAATAGCAACACCAAGTAGACAATAAATAAACCTTTACTCAAGCAAAAAGCCTCTTGAAGGTGCTGGCTGCATCATTTCCTGCAACGTGAAGGGTTCCCTTGTCATTCCTGTCAGCAAGGTGCCCTTTCCATGCAAAGATGGACTCTGTTGGTCCTATTTACCATGAAACACCTGTGCAAAGTAATCTGAAATTGAATTATGAGGACTTTCACCCTGAGAGCAAGGGAGGGTGGAGAGGAAAGCCTTGTGTTGGTTTGGAATTTTTCTCTTACTATTCTCTTCCCCCACAAACTTTGGCCTAAGCCTCTCAAAGAAAGACACAGGAAAAAAGACACTTCGCTCTTTGAAAGACCTTCAGCACATCTGAATCCCACTGCAGCAATATTATTTCCCTAAGCAGCTCCCAAACTGTGAATATAAAAGGACACAAATTCAACACCCTCAAAATAAGAAGAATAAGATGATAACCCTGGACAATGAGAAAATTGCACAAGTTCACTTCCCATGTCAGCATGCATTTTCCTTTAAGAATTTCCATTTCCCTTTAAGCAATTCTATTATTCACACATAGCATTTCTAATCATTCTTTCAAGTGTTTCTATGTAACTTATCAGGGTTTAATGAATGCCAGAATAAGCACTAGAGGGAAAATCCACATAACTGGACACTAACCCAAAGGTTTTAACAAGACCTCTACATTTTTCTCTTTTTAATATAATCTTTATTCAAGCACTTGCTGCTTTGATCAGAAATATGGCTTTTTTATTGGTATTATTATTGACTTTTTCCCACCCACCCTCTTGCCTAAACCACCATCCCATAACTTGTGAGCCTTCCAGGGCTGTAGTGAAGAGTTATTAGTTACAAAGAGCTTCTTTGAAAACAACACCTACATAAAATCAGTCAAAGCTAACAAACAAACTTCTATACTGATTTCTACCAAATTTGGACCCACATTCACTTTGCCAAGAATAGTAAAAAAACCCAGAAAACATCCAAAACCTGAATATGTTAGAGAACACAAGTGACTTGTTCAGTCTGCAATAATACATGGAGGTACACGCTATCAATAAGAATTCCTAAGGGTCACTTCATGCCCAGAAGTTATCAGTCACAAATTTTGGGACACTTTGCCACTGGAGGTTTGAATGGCTAAAAGAGTGGGTGAGACAAGATACATAAACAAATAGCACAGGAATTTGTTTTACTTTCAGGTCAAACTATCCTGAATTAATAGCTGCTTTGGAAAACAGGGGGTATGAGAAAAGAAGCCAGCTTATAAATGCTGATTATTCTTCCCAAAGCAACCACTGCCTCCAACATTACACTAAAAACATGCTAAAATTTGAACCTGATTTTTTAAGCCCTTTTTGGAGCTCTGTAGGATTCTTGTTTGCAGGACACTGTTGTAGGCAGCCCTGCACTTGTCCTTGAGCTCTGACTGGTTTGGGGTTCTTTTCTCTGGAGTGCTCTTCAGGCATACATGGCATCAGAGCTATTTCCAGAGAGCCTCAACCTTTCCAAGAGCAAGGGATGGTTTTAGTTGTGTGTGGTCACTGACTTTCACTGGGCTTCCTTCTTCCTTCAGACACAAATTTGAGTGGCTGAGGAAGTTTGTATCCTTGGGGTCTGGAGAGAAAAACGAGAAAGCAGGTTCTCTCCCTGCACAAGGATGTAAAGCAGCCACCTGAAGCTGATTGCGCAGGCAGCTGGGCAGAATAATTTCTCTAAAGCTGATTAAGATGTCTTACCCTGTGGTTTCAAACGCTAAGGAGAACATCACATAATTTTCCTGCAATGAGAAAATTACTCCCAATGGTTCTAAGTGCAGGTCTAATAGTATATAATAACTGTTAGATTCAGGCAAACCTTATAGTGGCCTTCCAGTACCTAAAAGCGGGGTACAAGAAGGATGGAGAGGGACTTTTTACAAGGGGCATGTCATGATAGGACAAGAGAGAATGGCCTTAAACTGAAGGAGGGTAGATTTAGACTAGGTATTAGAAAGAAATTCTTCCCTGTGAGGGTGGTGAGGCCCTGGCACAGGTTTCCCAGAGAAGCTGTGGCTGGCCCTGGATCCCTGGAAGTGTCCAAGGCCAGGTTGGATGGGGCTTGGAACAACCTGGGATAGTGCAAGGTGTCCCTGCCCATGGCAGAAGGTTGGAAATTGGATGGTCTTTAAGGTCCCTTCTAACCCAAATCATTCCATGATTCTATCATTCAAAGAAATGGAAAAGTCCTCAGCAAGGGACACCGCCTATTCGTCCACCCCACAGCAAGGGCAGGTCAACCCAGCTTCATTCCTGACACATCCTACTGTTGCTTTATCTCTTAGCTCCCTCTCCAGAGATGAAAAGAAGGCAGTTGTGTCCATCTCCTAAGGCTCAGAGACCAGAGTAAGCCCAGCCCTGCTCCAATGTGAGCTGTGCTTTTAATTGTGGTTACTCCTCGGAGCGTGACATGGATAGAAAATTTAAATAATTTATTACAAGATGAATCAAGAGGTCCAAGAAGATGCAAGGATTGGAAATTTTTGCCAAGTATTTTCTTCACTGAATATGTATCCAACAGAGCTGCATCTTCTATTTCTTTTGTATTTATTTTTGGTACAATTTTGAAGTCATTTGGAGCTGTTGATCAGCTAATTCTATAATTTCGTTCACTGAAATGATGGTCAGGCGTTCGAACAGACTTCCCAGGGATTGGCGGAATCACCATCCTTGGAAGTGTTCAGTGTTAAGAACATTGTTTATTGGTGGACTTGGCAGTGCTGGTTGGACTCAATGACCTTAGAGGACTTTACCACCCTAAAGGATTCTGTGATTCTATCAGTCCCACAGAGGAGAATAAAATATTGTTCTTGCAATATGGAGCTTATAGGGATGTAACTTCATTTTCAGTCCAGTAACTGTTGCATCCTGGTGAGCATGGGAAGCAAACAGTGAGACAGGCTTACCCTGATTTTGAAATGTGCTTATTAATTTCAGAAAAACCACCGCAGGAACAAAGTTTATTAGTGAGTAGGAGGATGCTTCAGGAACAGAGCCCGACTGAAAATAATCAGCTCCCTTTAATTAAATGCATACAGTTTTATTGCATAACTGATGGTTTTAAGCCTTGGCCAATTAGCTTGTCAAACACAGAAGTTAAATTCTCTACTGGTCTCTTAAGAAAGATCTATGCCAAAGTTTTAATTCAAGTTGCCTTATCCAAGCAACCAGAAAATAGGGCCTTTTGAAACTAGGATTATTGGGCAGTTACCCAGATTTGGAAAAAAGAATAGCAAAGATGAAGGTAAGAATAAAAGCAAGGACACAAAAGTCCAATATATTGCTCAGGTCCATGACTTCCATTGTGGGGCAAATTGCAGTTGCAAGGTTACCTTGTCTTCATAACTTATTTTCTAAGAGAAGTTGAGGCGCTGTTGTCAATTTAGCATGCCTACAACAGAGAAGAAAAAAAAGAAAAAACCCCCACCCCTTTTCATTGAAAAGTTCTCCAAAAGCATCTCATGATGCTGTGGTAGCTGCCTCACTGGTTGTGTGTCTCTTTTCCCAGCAACCGCAGAACGCGGAATGATTTTATAATCATATATATTCAGAAATATATTTATATTTATCATATTTATATATTTGTATATTGAAATGAATATAATTTTTTACATATTAAGTTAATAAACATGTTCTTGGCATGATCTAAAACCGAGTATTCAACATAACTACCCCAGATGAAAATATTTATTTTCCGGTTTCTTACACGCAATGCCAGTTAATAACTTTTTTTTTCCAAAGCACTGATCTGTTTCTCCAAAAATTCACTAGGAAATGAATATGTTTTTTTCAACTAATTATTTTAACAAAGCATTATATTGTACTCATGCTACATATCCTGAGAACCCCATGGTGCACATAGTGTCAACCACATGAGCTTTGAACTTTGGTAGAGTGATGACATCCACATCAAAGCTATGCTTCACAAATGGAGATTTTGCATGTTTTGCCTCAGTAATTATTTTGTGAAATGCAGCTTTTGCGTGTAGCAACCTCTTGGCCCAAGCTTTCAACACTTGCATCTTCATTCGCTAAAATGCTCTATTAAGTCACTGTCCTGAGTGCACTGTGGTTGAAAGTGGGATGGATGGTTGTGCACTTCGTGCTGATTTTTGCTATGCATGTCATAGACTCATAGAATCCTGGAATGCTTTGGGTCAGAAGGGACCTTAAAGATCATCCAGTTCCCTTCCATGGGCGGGGACACTTTCCACTATCCCAGGTTGCTCCAAGCCCCACCCAACCTGGCCTTGGACACTTCCAAGGATGGGGCAGCCACAGCTTCTCTGGGCACCCTGTGCCAGGGCCTCACTATGTACCTGAGACCACCTACACCAGAGCCCTGTGCAACCTGACCTTGAATGTTTCCAGGGATGAAGCAGCCACCACCTCTCTGGACAACCCATGCCAGTGTTTCAACACCCACATTGCAAAAATTTCTCCCTTATATCTAATCTAAGCAAACCACGTTCTTGTTTAAAACCATCGACCCTTGTCCTATTGCAAGAGGACCTGCTAAAATGTCTGTCCCAATCTTTCTTAAAAGCTCCTTTTAAAGTACTGAAAGGCCAAAATAAGGTCTCCCCATAGCCTTCTCTATTATAGAAACATGTGTTACCACACAGCCCTGAGCCATCTCCAGAGCAATTACATTTTGGGCCAAATGAGTCAAAACTGCTTGCTTGTTAGTGTGATCATGAAATCTGTCAAAGCAGACAAAGACTGTCAAAAGCACAAAGAGGAGAGCAAGGCAAGCTAAGGTCACACAGGCAAAATCTAAGTGCTTGCCTGCTTTAGTAATGCCACAGGAACACTGGTAATTACTAGTATGTAATTTCTCCCAGTGTTTTGTAAGGGACTCAAACTAGTTGGGAATCACACCATACCAGATGCTACATACACACTTGTGTAGTTCCTGACACTGAAATGTCAAGAGTCATTACAAACTAATGAGTGGAGGGAAAAAGAAGAATTAACCTCATTTCACAGGGTAATCACATGACTTCCTTACTGGAAGGGTCGTGAGGTCCTGGCACAGGCTGCCCAGAGAAGCTGTGGCTGCCCCATCCCTGGAAGTGCTCAAGGCCAGGTTGGACGGGGCTTGGAGCAACCTGGGATAGTGGAAGGTGTCCCTGCCTATGGCAGGGGGTGGAAAGAGCTGGTCTTAATTTTCCTTCCAACCCAAATGATTCCATGATTATATTCATTATCTGGACCTCTCCTCAAAACTCAGTTGCTCAGACATCCTCAGCAGTCCTGCTCTTCAGTGTCACAGTGACACAGCTCCTGGTTCAGAGCTGATTCATGTCCTGCCAGCCCGGACCACAGACAGACAAGTCAGAGTTTGCTTGGAAGAGGCCATGCCAACATGGCCAAGGTGTGATGGTCCCCACAAGAGCCTTTCACATCCCTGACATCAAAGCACAGGGCAATAATTCCCCTGCTTTTCTCATGGCTCTTTTACAGCACTGATCCAGCATGGAAAAATTAAAGATGCTTTATCTGAAACATCCACGAAGGAAATCCTGTGTCTCTGATGAACCTGACTTCCTCAATTTCCTGTTTGCTGCACAGCTGTCTGCATTGGATGGGTCTCAGGGACATTTTTTTGGACATAGTTGTGTACCTCAATTGGAAGCCAGGTTCCTTGAGCTGGAACACAAGGGTCTATAATCTTTAAAAAAAAAAAATTAAAAATCACAGTGAAAACAGAAAGAATGAAAAGAAAACAAACCAATAAAGAATCTATCCTGTCATAACATTTGAGGTTCTGGTATTTGCTGGCCTTGGAGTAGGTTCAAGATAAATGAAGGAAATGTGTATTTCATTAAATGCTAATATTTGGAAGATAAGAGGAAAAAATTATGAAATGCTCCCAAGAACAGTTGTGAGGACAGTGCTTGTGTGTATATAAACACAAATGTTTGCACACACACAAACAGATCGTTGTGATTTGCTCTGAATCAGAGCAGGGCTAAGTAGGAAAAATTAGACGGAAAGGAAAAAAGATACCTATTTTCCCAGGTCATTGCTCTTCCTATGTGTGACAAGGGATTTTGCATTTCTCATTCTCCATCTCATACAAATAATCATTGTGTCACATATAGGCACACAGAAAAAATCTCAACACTACACAAGCTAAACTGTGCTAGTTGCTTTAATAATAAGGCTGGTGAATCAAAACCCAACCAGCTTTTTCTCAGTGGATGCCATACTTGTTGCTGGTTGAACTTCGAGGTCTCTGCTCCATTCCATCCCCAAGGAGTCTGTGTAATCCCTTGGCTCCTGCTCAATCCAGTCTATAAAGTCAGGACACAACACATGTATGCCTCCTGGGGACACAGCCCTTGGGCAGCAACAAGGGTCACGAAGTGCCCAGAATTCTTTCATTAATTAGCAGATGCAATGCAAGGGAACTAGAATGTGGGATTTGAGGCTCCAAATACTCAGGAAAGCATTTGATGTCTGTGCTTCAAACAAGGCAGCAGAGCAGGAACTGAAAATTTTACAAGTGATAGACAAGGCTTAGATCTTCCAAAGAACACGAGAAAATAATGAATCTCAGCAGTTTATTTTCATAAATAGTTCTGGACACAGTTTTGCACAAACACCGGGGATAGAAAATAATTCACTGGCCACAGAATTGTTTCCCTGATAGCCTTCGACCTCTACTGCAAGCCCATAGGTTCTAGAGGTTAGAGATTTGTTTTTTAACACACACATAAAGAAAGCTCTATTTTGTTCACTGCAGCTGAACAGCATTTCAGAGCAAACTTTCAGACAAAATCTTTCCCTAGGCATAAATCTATCAGGGAAAAAGAAAGGCATCTAAGTGTAGCAAATAACATAAAAGTATAGAGTATGAAATAAAATAAAATATAAAAGTAGAAGCAAGTGAAAAGCAGGTAATATGATGGAACGTTACAGTATGGGCTGTCAAACTGCATGAAAACAGTGGTACCCTTGGATCGGGGCACTGATCCATGGTAGCCTCCTTGCAGGTGGGCAACACCTGCCAAAGGACTGATTAAATGCCTTGATCTAGGTGTCAGGTAAGGCCAAACGGCAGCAAGGAGACAATTTGGTTACTGATTGGGAAGACTGTGGAGGTTTGGCTTTGGAAAAGACCTCTGAGATCAGTGTAACTGTAAGAGTAATGCCACAAAGTCCCTCTAAACCATGTCCCTCAGTGCCACATCAACGCGTCTTTCAATGCCACAGCAGAAGATAATCAGGAGCTAAAGAAACCAGTTCCACACAAAGTGGAACCAGTGTGTTACTACAGAGCAGTAGCTGGATTCCTGGGCATGAACCTGTGTGCAGTTTTTCCTTTAGTTGAGATACAAAACTGGAGTTTCTCTCCAGAGAACATTTCTTGGTAGCCAAGAAATGGGTTCCAAAGGGATAACCAACTTTGGGGGGACAGAGAGGTTCACTCATAGAGTTTTTCTTCACAGACTGAAACTTTTTTAACCTGTAGGAATCTATTACCTTGAGGACTTACCAATCTACTACTTTTTCTTTTAATTAAAAATGTGTTTAAAAGGACTGGGAGGGAAATTATGTACACATATACCTGCACATACACTGCACGATCACATAAACCTCATGCTTGAAGAAAGCCAGCCTAAAAAAAGAGACAGAAACCTGATGTATAAACACCAATAAATTGACTGTGTCTGCCAGATTTGCTGATACATTCTGCAAAACTCAGGAATGTGATCCACTGGGTGCCAATCCAGTAGATTTCTGTGGTGTTCATTCAGAAATGTGTCCCACACAAGATGCCCAACACCCTCTAAAATGGGTTGAAAAGCTGCTTTTCCATCCACAGGCCTTGATCAGTCCCACAAAGAGAGGAAAAGAGGAAAAGAGAGAGATATCCCTTGGTGTTTGTGCCTGCTTCTCTTTCAAATGGAATTAATGGTGGTTTAATGGGGTATGAAAGGATGTTTTACTGGAAACAATGAGGAACAATTGTCTAGCTCACGTTTCATTTCACAGGTCATTATTGCATTAAGAAGTAAATCGACCAAGTCCGGTAAATAACAGTCTGTGTTTTGCCTAAAGCTTCAAACCAACAATCTTAGCAGTCGCCAACTAATATCTTTGTCATTTTTAACCCTTGCAGGCATCTGCTGGGGGCTAAACAATTATAGTCTTCACCCACCCCTAGCAGGTAAGCATTATTCATTTTATTTCTCATCCCTTCTTCCTGCAAACCCCACGAGGCTGGGTTTTTTTGTGTTGTTGTTTTGTTTATTAGCCAACCTAGCCAACTGTGTGTCTGGTGGCCTTGAAAAACAACACATATTTTAGTGACTGCTGCAGGCGTCTTTAAACAGGCTGCTTCCTCTGCAAAATTAATTGTTGCAAAATGCGGTGCTTCCCCTGTAAAGCTCTGCAAACTCCCACTCAGCAGTTTGGTTGGATTATAGATATGTCTCTAAGATCTAAGGGAAATAGTATAGTTATGCTTGCAGGATGCAATTCACATTTATTTTCTTTTTCTGTTTTCTTTTTTTTTTTTAATTGCATAAACACAACCATCTTGCCTCCTTAAAGGTAACAGCCAGCAAGCCTGGAGAGGCTGTTCCATGTAGATACTGTCCTCAGCTCCATCACTGCCTCACTGGAGCAACTCACTTCTCCATTTCCCTCTGTTTCTCCTGACACATTCTGGTTTGATTATTAATATCAGCAGCTTCTGCAGCAGCTGCATCAAAGGCAGCATGGGCAACAGCACAAGGGAAGTGACCTTGCCCCTCTGTCCCACTCAGGTGAGACCCCACATGGAGAGCAGCCTCCAGCCCCGGATTTCTAGCACAGGAAGGACATGGACCTGTTGGAGCAAGTCCAGAGGAGGTACCGAGATGATCAGAAGGATGGAGCACCTCTGCTATGAGAAAACGCTGAGACAATTGGGATTGTTAAGCCCAGAAAAGAAAAGGCTTTGGGATGACCTAATTGTGGCCTTCCAGTACTTGTAGTGGGTCAACAAGAAAGATGGAGAGAGAATATTGACAAGAGCATGGAGTGACAAGACAAGAGGGAATAGATTCAAATTGAAAGAGTAGGTTTAGATTGGGTATTAGGAAGGGATTCTTCCCTGTGAGGGGGGCGAGGCACAGGGTGCCCAGAGAAGCTGTGGCTGCCCCATCCCTGGAAGTGTCCAAGGCCAGGTTGGGCAGGGCTTGGAGCAACCTGGGATAGTGGAAGGTGTCCTGCCCATAGCAACGGGTTGAAAAGAGATGATCTTTAAGGTCCCTTCCAACCCAAATTGTTCTGTGATTCTCTGTGATTCTTCCAGAAGATGCTGGAAAAATTTCCGGGTGGTATATCATAGGAATAAAACCCAACAACTGACTCAGATTTGTGGGCATCACCAAGGCAGGAATGATAACTAAGAATGAAACAGTTCCTTGGGAGAATATGAAGGTTGTCTGAGCAACTGAGCTTTGAGGGGAAGTCCCAGATAAGGAATAGATTCATAGAATGGTTTGGGTTGGAAGTGACTTTAAAAATCAGCTCGTTCCAACCTCCTGCCATGGGCAGGGACACCTTCCACTAGACCAGGTTGCTCCCAGCCTCACCCACCCTGGTCCTGGACATTTCCAGGGATGGTGCTTTCACAATTTCTCTGGGCAACCTGTGCCAGTTTTGTTTCCCTGGTGCTGTAAACTCCGCTCAGACCCTACACATCATTTTCTGTGGGACTCATCTCTACCCTTACATATTGTACAACCTTTCAAGCTTATTGGCATTCCACAAGAACAGGCAGTCTGTATGACAGGAACCGAGCACACGGGTTGGGAGACCACCTCTCTTTCCTCCCCAGTGATCACTCTTTGTCTTCATCAGAAGCATTTAGAAAGTCCTAATTACCAAATCTTTCTCCCACAGCATCCTAGCCTTTGCCCCATAAATCAGTCAGACCCCAAAGATTCCTGAAGGCTGTGGGTATCCTTTCAGAATTTTGCAAATAGGTGCAGAAAGAGCCATTTGAACTTTTTTGATCCATCCTCCACCCACTCAGGAAGAGATCAGCTCTGTCTGATTATCTAAGGATGTTACCACTGATAAGGATTTCACAACTCAGGCAAGCTACACGCATGTTTCTTTGTCTTTATTTCAACATTTCCTCCCAACACCTAAAATCACCCTGATGAAACTACAGCCCATTATTTCTGATTGCACAGACTTTGGGAGTAATTTATTTCTATCTGCTCCACAGCAGTTTTTCATATTTTTGAAGGCCATTCCTAAGTCTCTTATCTACCTCTTCCCCTCAAGACTGAGTGACCCAACTTTTTCCAGCTATTGTACAAATTTCCACTTTTCCACATGCCTAATAATGTTTTTCACCTTTAACTATCAGACTCCTATATAAATCCATGAGTGGTGTGCCCAACAGTTATTCACGTTTCATGGACCACCAATGCTTTATGAATCACAATTTAAGAACCACTACACTGAAACAGAAGCCTCATTGTATCAATGATAAAAAACCTTATGCTTGGGTTGCAGACAACATTTATACACAGAAAGGGAGAGAGGTGGGTTTCAAATCCATAACTAGAATCCTAAGTGAAGGTGACGTGGTGTTTTGGGGGCACTGAGCCGCCAGAGAAGCAAACAGGCTCTCCGAGATTTCACAAACTCTAAAAATGGTGACATTTTTCTAAATAGGTACTTAAATACAGGAGTTGAGTTTGGAAAATGAAAAACCTTCTCTTTTACCCTCAGGGATTAAGGCTAAAAGGAAAAGCCAAGAGTTTCTGATAGCAAGTGTAGGCACAAACCATTTGTTGGCACATCTTCAAAAAGGATTGCTGTCCTAAGGGGCAAGGTTATCTCCCATTGTCAGGGACCTGACTTCATAATCAGTTTTTCCAAAATTCATTTGGATAATCACTCCTAATAGATATGTACACATATTTTACACTTTATGCAGCTGAACATCAGTGCATGACTGTTTGAAAGAACCTGAGGAATTTAGAAAAGAAGCAGAAAGGGTGGCACAAAAAGCTAAACTCCGTTTACAGCAATAAATGTGCAAAATGGTTGGGTTTGCCCAAGGTTTTTTGGCTTCATCAGGAGAAAAGAATTTGATACCCTTATTTGATGGGAACAAGGAAATAAGATTTGATAGGCTTATACAATTGTACATATGCAGATATATAATGTGTGTGTATATACATTGCTCTACGCTGATCACATGGAAAACGAATAATGTCATTCATCTCACACATCCTAGCTTCAGAATTAAGGAAAAAGCAGCCCTGCAAAATGAAAATAGCTGGTTTTTTAGAGACTGAAATGCAGGTGAGTGTGAGGGAAAGCAATTCATAGTATTTAAAAACGGAGATGTGGCATAGCCACCTCAGCCCCACTGCTGACCTTGTTTGCTACATCCCCAATTCTTCGCACTTCCTCCACAATTTTCCAAAAGAAATCATGCAGAGGTGTGGTTTTCCATGGCAGAGTTGTCCCCTAAGGAAATCTCATGGTGGCATCCAGATCATAGAACCACAGACTGGTTTGTGTTGAAAGACTCCAAAAAGTTCATCCAGCTCCACCCCCTGCCATGGGCAGGGACACCTTCCACTATCTCAGGGTGCTTCAAGCCCCATCCAACCTGGCCTTGGACACTTCCAGGGATCCAGGGGCAGCCACAGCTTCTCTGGGCAACCTGTACCAGGGTCTCACCACCCTCACAGGGAATAATTCCTTCCATAACTCTAATCTAAAGCTGCCCTCTGTCAGTTTAAAGCCATTCCTTGTTCTCTCTTCTTTTCCAACCGGTGGATTCTCCACCCACAGAATTGTCCCTCACTCTGCTGTACTGCAGTTGGCAGAGCCGATTCTTTAATTCAGTGTGTTCAACCATCTCACCCCTGATAAGCCACCACATAGACATCAAAGATATAAAAATAACTTAATTTCCCTTTGGATTATTTTAAACTTTGTTCTCCTAAGAGCATTACAAAAATCATCCCAACTTTATTCTCTGCTTTGGTCTCAACTTAATTAAGGTCTGCTGAAATCTTTACCAGAGATGTGTTTTCAGGAAAATTAAGAATTACAAGCATTTTCTGATCATATTAGGTTTGGTTTTTATAAAACAATAGCTTGGTAAGAGCTTTTTTAATGTCCTCCATTGCTACTTCCAGCCCATTTTGCATGGGTCATTTATTGCAGAAAATGCAAATTTCTATTTGTAAACAGCAACAACAAAAAAAGCTCCAGAAGAAAACAATGCTGATAGTGCACTGTATCATTCCTTACAGATCTACCAAACCTGCATTCTCAGGCATCTTTAATTACAGAATATGATTATGCATAGCTAGTGTGGCTAATCATAGTCCTTGGAATATTAAATATTTATGGTGCAACATTTTCACCCAGCTTTAGTCCTAACTTATACTGCCAGCCTGTGTCTCAAAATTCTACACTTCCCCAACTATTATTTGAGATTTTTATTCAATAATTAAAATTACCAGAAGAAGGAAAATTGTACAAAAATCTTCAAGCCATACCCCAAGTTATTTTGGACTGTTTTTACCCAGATCTGACATTTTATCATATTTCTGATGAAACCAGCAAACTTCTGCATATTCATTTATGACTTTTAACTTCAATGTTACATTTCAAAGAGTTTTTGACAATAGTTTTTGATAAAATTGAGTGTTAAATGTCTGCATAACTCGCTTCAGACAAGCATTTACATATTAAACGCTTTCCTCTTTGTGATTTAGAAAATGTACTGATTACCTCTAGAGAGCAAGCAAGACTACTGAGCAATTTCACAGCTTTAGATTTGTCTAGATTGAAAATGACATGGGAAAACATAATCTCAATGATTTGCTGGTCAGATAAAAAGTTCAGTTGTCCACAAGACACTGATCCTCTGACCAAGAGATTCACACTAGAGCTGAGTCAATTAAAAAAAAAAATTCTCTGGGTTTTTTTAAAGAATAATTGAAAAAAATAAACAAACATAACACAACTGTAATTTTTTGTTTGTTTGTTTATAATTGTAGTTGTCCCATCCCTGGAAGTGTCCAAGGCCAGGTTAGATAGGGCTTGAAGCAACCTGGGATGGTGGAAGGTGTCCCTGCCCATGGCAGGGGGATGGAACGAGGTGATCTTTAAGGTCCCTTCCAATCCAATCCATTCTGTGATTCTATGGTTTATTGGAACAACCTCTCCAGGGACATGGTAGAGTCTCCATCACATCCTCATTTTGAGGTTTTCAAAATGCAGTTGTACAGGGTGCTAGATAATGCTCCTTTCCCACAAAAAGGGTGGACCATATGAGCTTTTGAGTCCACTTCCAATCTGGTCTGCTTTATGATTCTATGGTTTTTCAGTCCAAATTGCTTTAAATAACAACTAGAATGTATCTGTCAGCAGGAAGAAAACATGTCTGCAGGCTCTAGACTAAAACTTGAAAGACTTGGTTTCATCTCTCCAATTCTGTGTATTACCCACCTAATGGGTCAATCTCTCTTTGCTCACTGGAGAGGACATCAGTGAACTCTAGTGGAAGATGTCCCTGCCCATGACAAGAGATGAAATGAGATGACCCTTAAGGTCCTTTCCAACCCAAACCATTCCAAATTCTATGACAACGCTGGAGACAACAGAAGTGAGGAAAGCTGGATCTTCTACCAGTTTCAGGGCCTCAGCTACATTTCCACCAAGGGAAGACAACGAACTTTGATGTCTCTAGGAGTCATCACAGACTACAGATGTGAGGAACTGTGATAACAGAGTCCTATGAACACTGCAAAAAGTGTTAAAGGCTGAGCCTTAATTACACAAGGATGGTTGTATCAGCTGCCCTTCATGGAGTTGGGGTTTTAACCTGGACAGAGGAATCAGTTGAATACACAAACTGTTCACTTATCCTTAATTCCTCAACAAGATACTCCTGTTTATAGCTAATTCTGCTGTACAGCTTATGATTCTGGTATTTCCTGTATCATGGAACCATTTAGTGCTCCAGGCCTGGCCCCAAGCTCTTTTGCAAGAGGCTTGCTCTAGACATGAGTTTTAGGAGAAAAACATTCTGTCATCCAAAAATGGCAGCTCGAAGAGATTTAAATAATTACAAATTCATGTTAAACTCATTAAATTGTTTTGGATAATTTGAAAAATAGTACTTTGAAAGTTTGTCATAAATTATTTAGGGAGGAGGGTGTTGGAAAATATTTAATTTTAAACCTTTGCAGCATTATATTTAAAAGACAAAAAAAAGATTAAAAAGGACTCTCTTTTTAAAAAGTAATTATGCTTTGTTGGACTCAAACCCACTTTTGTTGTTACTCTTTTTTTCTTGCGGTAGAAAAAATAATAGCAACAAAAGTCTTAGATCTGTTCCCTCCTATTTTGTTCTTTTTTTTCTGAATTCTGTGGTTTATCCAGAAAACGAAAACTTCATTTTGAAGTGAACGATTCTGCTTCCTCAGAAAGTCACAATAAAAAGCTTAGTCTATGAGCAAAGAGCAAACTCAGTGGGTAAAAGTTTGGGAAAACAAAGGGGGGAAAAAAAGTGGGTATAGAAATAATAATTTTCATAAATTCTATACCAATTGTGCCTTCAATAAAAGACATCATGTGAGTTCAGGAGCATTAATATCATTCTGAATGACCCCCTGTGCCCCAGTTAGGGCTCTCTCAGCCTCTTCCTTGTGATATTCCTTATTCTGATAAAACATCTCCATGGCTTTTGCGTCCCTGAAGTGTATTGAGTGTTTTGGTTTGCTCTCCATGGAGTAATCAGAGTATCTAGAAATGAGTAAGGGACAGTAATTTCAATCTGATTGGCCAAACTGGAAGCTTGAAGTGAACATAAATACATATCTGTATCATAGAATCATGAAATCATATAGTGGTTTGGGTTCGAAGGGACCTTAAAGATCATCCAGTTCCAATGCCCCTTCCAAGCCATTCTATGATTTTATAATTGTATAACACCACCATCTTCACTGGCCTTGAAGCATTGTCATGCCGAGGGTGAATCTGGCCCTACAGAATCATTAAGGCTGGAAAAGACCTCCAAGGTCATCAAGCCTAGACTGAATGAATGCCACCATCCCCACTAAACCATATCACAAAGGGCCACATCTACTTGGTTTTCTTAATGCTTCTGGTGATGGTGGCTTCACTCCTGCCCTGGGCAGCCTGGTCCAATGCTCGACCACCCTTTCTGGGAAGAAATTTTTCCTAATATCCAACCTGAATCATCCCTGGTGCAACTTGAGGCTATGTCCCCTTGACCTATCACTAGTTTCCTGACAGAAGAGGCCGATCCCTCTTTTCAGGGAGTTGTAGGGAGTCCCCCTGAGCCTTCTTTTCTCCAGACTAAGGAACCTCAGCTCCCTCAGCTGCTCCTCATAGGACTTATATTCCAGACCCTTCCCCTGCTCCTTTCCTTTCAGTGGACACACTCCAGCCCCTCAAAGTCTTTCTTGCAGTGAGGAGCTCAAAACTGAACACAGGGCTCGAGGTTTGGCCTCATTAGTGCCCAGCACAGGGGGATGTTAAGTGCCCTGGTCCTGTTGGCAGAAGATCAGTGGGAGTAGGAAAGCTGAGCTTTTTCTCCAATTTGTCTATCTTGGGAGCCTGCATTGCACTGTGAAAAATACTCAGTGCTAAAGCTTTCCAGAAGGAGAAGGAGGAGGGAGGGAAGGGAAGAAGACAACCATGAATTCACCTTATCATCAAGCTCTGCCTTTCCAAATGTCAACCTCAAGACAAAAGGAACCTCAGGTCAGAACAAGAAATGCAGAGGAATTTAGCACATATTTGTGAAGGGAAGGGGAAAAATACCCCCATTCAGATTTGGGCAGCAAAAAGAAAACACAGCAGTTTCATCATAGCCTCAGAGGCAGGCAACATTTACCATATGCTGTTACCTCCATTACACAAGGAGATAAAACCTGTGGAGTGAAGGTTGCACCCTCAGTGCACTTTAGATTGTGGGGGTTCCTCTTACACCTATGACTGTGTGCTAGGATGTGCTAAAAATGGTGGGAATCTGAATAAAATACAGGTTTTGTATGCAAATATAGTCATTAATATGCAGGTGCTAAGTAGTAATAGTGCCAGAGCATTAGTGCTTGGATATGATTCATAATTGGGGTGGAAAAGGTACACTAAAAATCAGTGTCTGCATCTAGACAACACATTAATCAACACTGTAAGCAGCCAGCTAGAGCGGGATCCTTTGAGGAAAAGCCTTACACATTTTGTTTAAAGATTAAAGTTCTTCATGTCTTTAATCAGTTTTAGAGTGTGAAGGAAAACAGGATTAATTACAGTCCCTCCCATCAGTCTCCCATACCGGCAGAGTCACAAACTATGCATGTCTACAGCAAAATGGCCACCATCAGCAGCAGGCACAGGGAACACTAATTGTAATTAAACAGTTTATTTGGAATCAGAAAGATGAGTTTTAATCAGGAGGAGAATGGAGCCTTGCTGTGGGAGCCTTCAGAAAGTGGTTACTGAGCAGAATGGGCCTTTTTTTAACAGAGAGGGGTTGTCAAACTTCTGGAGTGGGTTTTCAGCTTGATTATCTCCTCAGTGGGATGTGGATGAAAATCCTTGCGGGGCCAATTATTGGTGTTAATTTGCAGTTATGTGGTGTTTTCATAGCACGTGTCCCTTAATGCTCTCAGAGGACTTTGCAAGGGGCAGGTAGAATCCTCAAATCACAGAATGGTTTGGGTTGGAAGGGACCTTAAAAATCATCTCATTCCACTCCCTGCCATGGACAGGGACACCTTCCACTAGACCACGTTGGTCCAAGTTCCATCCAACCTGGCCTTGAACATTTCCAGGGATGGGGCAGTCACAGCTTCTCTGGGCAGCCTGGTCCAGGGCCTCAGCCCCCTCACAGGGAAGAATTACTGTGTACCATCCAATCTAGTGAATCAGACCCTAAAGGGGGGCTAATGATGCTGGGTGAAATGACTCTGCAAGAAGGCAGAGTGGAAGTGGTGGACACAGAGCTGCACACTGAGTCACCCCAGAACTCTACAGAACAATTCGCTACATCCATCCTGGAAAGGAATCACACAACTGGGACCACCATCACCTCAACCTCAGTTGCAGATCTCAGTGAAAGTCACACCTCACGGCTCAAATGTCTGCATGACTTTGCAAACACTCCCGCCAGCAGAGGGGCACTTACCAGATTCCGAGTAGAACTGTGTCCATTCAAATTCTGACTTCGGGAAAACAGAGACAGGTGGCTCTAGATCCAGGACACCTCCATCCAAATCCTTGAAAAGGGCTTTTCTTGAGCCTTTGCATCTCTTTTCGGGGAGCATGGTGTCTTCAGAGGTTTGTACACTGATAGGCAGGGAAGGTAATGTTATTATTGGTGGCTTGGAACAGCCAGAAAAGCCTATAAATTTCTTTGTAGGTCATTAAAGACTGGCTGCCACAGAGGAAGGTACCTCTAACAAGACAGGATTGTTGAGGGGAACTCATCTCAGCTGAGACAAATATAGGACAGTTGAGATAAATCATTTCCTAAACAAGGCTCTATATTGACTTCAGAAGGTCAGTGTGTTTGGATCACATGCCTAATTTTTGGATCACTAAAGCGTAGTGAGCTGAATTGCTTTTAATTGCAGATTGAGTAAAGGTTCAACACAGCTTAAAGGAACTGGTGACCTGAGCATCTCACACCCATGGCAGAATTCAATACAATGAAAAGACTTGTACTCCAGAGAAGTCCATGGAGACATTTTCAGATTGCTACATGGATTCACATTAAACCTTAAAGAAAATGCAGAATTTTTTAGTCTCAGGCTGAGAAAACCCAATTGCTGGTACCTTGAATGGGGCAAACAGGTATCAGCAGAGATTTGCAGTAAGAGCAGAGGAACAAAAAGGCCAATTCCCCCAATCAACCCAGCTCAAAAGAGGCAGAGAACAAAGACCTTCTCTGATCCTGACAGTTCAGTTCTTGACCATCTCTCAGCAGATCCAGCATTTCTGCTGGTTAGGTCTAGAGCAGGACAAGAAAAGTGCTTCATGGATTTGCTATATTCCCTGATGTTTCTATTTCCTCTCTTGCTCCAAGGCAATGCTCATCTTTGACAGGACACATCGACCAAGATATCCCTTCAGGATGCTGAAGCAGAACAATGCAGCCAAAGCTTGGATCAAGCTCAGCAGCTGCAGAGGTGGATTAAACAAATGCATGCAGATATTGCATGAGGAGCAGTGGGAGATGTAACCACCCTCAGAGGCTCAGCAGCCTCCCAAGGCAGCATTCAGTAATCCATGTGCATTCCTCATACTTGAAAACCACAAGGACTTGCACTGGACTGGGTATTCGGCAGCTCACTACCAGCAGAATATTGTGGGATGGATACAAGAGTGAAACATAATGGGAGCTGACAAGCTGGACAGGGCTCAGAAATCTACACGCAAACTAATGCCCAGAGCAAAAAGCAAAAATATAGAATAAAATAAGAAATTCTGGCAGAAGGCTGGAGGGGCTCTAAACATAGCAGTGTGGGACACCTCCAATTATTTTTGACTGGCAAGTGGAGTCCATGCTGGAATTTTTTTTGCTACTTCAAGGCTTTCCTGACATAGCCTCTGTATTATGTTCAGTGACTGCAATAAATAAATAGGCATGTGGTTTCCATTGGATGTAGTGTCTAAACCACTGCAACCAGCAGTGACTTAAGGTTACAGACGAAGTTTCCCCTCCCTCCTCAACACTCACAGATGATATTCTCCCTGGGCAGGAGCAGTTCTGGCAATCATTTGACATCTCACAGCCTGCCTGGTACTGATCAACATTTCTGATGTGATCTCGCAGGCACAAATCAAGCCACGCTTCCCCGACCAAAAGGACGTTTCCTGTCTCAGGGTTTTTCCTGGAGGTCCTGACATTTTCTGAAGCCTGAGGCTGAGAAGTCAGAGATGCTCAGGATGGGGGTTTAAGAAATGGGATATGTGAGGCTTGTTTTGCTACACAAATGTCAGGAAAAGGAGAAATCCAAGAGGATTGGTCTGGAGATGCACCTTGATGGAATTTGAAACAAAAATTATAAAAGATTGCCCTAAACTAAATTTGGTGGTGTTTTTCCATTTCTTTTTTTCCCTGCATTTGAGTTTTTCTGTGCATGTTTGTTTGATGTCAGAGCTTGTTCATTTTTGTCAGACAGGAGCAGTACAAGAGCAGAGATGAGGGGAGGATAGTTCCAAAGCTGTAGGTGTTTGGGTTTTTTTTTTTAAAAAAAGATAGTTCAGAATGAAGCATTTTACCTTGTTGGATGAAAGTAGAACTTGTTCTTCTCACTGACATGTAACATCCTTGATGTCTCTGCTGTGATGAGAGGCATGATGCCTAAATGATCAGCATTTGACATGATACAGACATCCCTGTCTTCACTGTAGCAGCTCTTTGTAAAACCAGTAAAGGTGACTTCTGCCAGGGATTAAGAGAAGATCAAGCAAGGAAAAGCGGTTAAAAGAGTGCCATAACTAGAGATAGGAAAGTTTTTTTTTTTTTCCTGTGATGTTTTCCATGTCAAATTGCTCCCACATATATCTGTACAAATTATTTTTAAATCAGACTAATAGCATTGTTCATAGATCTTCATGTGGCTTTAGAATACTCCGTAGCCAAATTATATCATAAGTTGACACAAACCAAGTCATATCCATAGGAAATTAAATCAAAGGAAATAGTAACTGAGAAAGAAAAGAAAAAGCAAGGGTATTTAATATATTTTCATTTGAATAAGTAAGAACCAGTTAAATAACAACCTGCCTTGGATGGTTTTTCTACTCTCTAGAGATTAATATAACACAAGCAGAGCATGATGATACATACTTGGCTCTGGCACTCATCTCTTGTGCAGCTCCAAAATCCATATTTTGCCATGAATTTTTTGTGAGACTCCGCACAACTCTATTTGTCTTTCTCTATCTCTCTTATTCTTCAGTAAAATGAGGATAGTGAATTTTCTTGCAAAAGTTAGTAGCAGTGAGGAATAAAGACATGAAAAGCAGTGAGGTATTTAGATCCCACCATTGCAACCAACTATCAGGGTTCTGCTATATGCAAATATTGCTCTGGGGACTGAAAAATTAATTTGAAACAAAGATCCAGGATACATAACAGACCTCTATTCCTCTTGTGCAATCCCTTACACCAATAAAGGTCATAATTGCTTCTGTGAGTTGTAGTTATTATGTTCTGTGACGCTTCTATACTAAGTGTGATATTCACTTCTCAAATATGGTATCTTTATTTAGGTAGAGGTAACTGTGGGTTGGAGACATGAATCAATTGGAAAAGTAACACAGAAGGCAGGTATGTGTGAGATAGAATATACATTAGCAAGGACATAATTATCATTGAATCATAGAATCCAAGAATGGTTTGGGTTGGAAGGGACCTTAAAGATCATCTCATTCCAACACCCTGCCATGGCCAGGGACACCTTCCACTAGACGAGGTTGCCCCAAGTCCCATCCAGTCTGGCCCTGAACACCTCCAGGGATGGGGCAGCCACAGCTTCTATGGGCAACAATTATCCTGCAGTAGATTCAGGAAGTGAAAAATATCAAATAATATTTTTTCTTAATTAAACTGCATCAAGTTGTAGAAGAATTCTGTTATCAGTTTCACTGAGGCTCTGATTTCTCCAACATGTGGAGAGGCTGCAACTTCAACTGGAAAAATGAAGTTAGTGAAGAAAAACAGTGACAGAACAGTCTGGCCAGTGGAAGCAGAAGACCAACCTTTCAGCTTCATGATTCCCAGGGCTTTTGGGCAATGCCCAGTTTTATGCCAGGGATCCTCTGGCCTTTGGCTGCGAACAGTTGTAAATGTGGGCCATAAAATCCCGACACGGCCTCTTAGAGGGTAGCGTGGGGGTCGGTCCTGGGCTGTTGGGTCAGCTGAGTGAGGCTCGATCCTGTCTCTGAGGCAATCAAAAGTTGAGCTTGTTGCGACAATGATGGAGTTTCTAAGTTCTATGAATTTTTTCCCCATGTAGCATTGCTCGGCATACACACAGTGCACCACTGCCAGGAGTCCCACAGTGTTGTCCACCAGCACCACGTTTTCCATGATAACGCTGCCTCCAAGGTGGAGCATGACACCATAGTCATAATTCTTATAGGACAGAAAACCTGTGATTCTAGTGCAGGTCTGAAATCCATCTTCCTGGTACAGGTGAAAGCCATGGAGACTCGAATGGGCCACATTTCCACTGCAGTGCTCTCCATCTAGTGAACACTCTTGGCCCCTGACATGGAAGCCAATTCTCTCAGATCCTGCCACAACATTGCCATGAAGGGAGACACTGGTGGCCAGGTTCACCTTGATGCCAGCAACCCAGTTTAAGGAACCTGCTGGCTGCCTGCTCAAAATAACAAGGTTCCTGGTGAGAGAGTGATTTTTCCCTTCCAAATCAATGCCAGGTCCAGTGGTGTTGAACATCACATTATCGTGCAACAAGATCCCACTGCTCATGAGTTCTTTAATGCCTGCTCCACAGCTGCCACTAATGCTGGATGACACCACTGAAGACTCCTGGGATACGTTCCTGAATTCAATGGCAGAAAGCTGAGGAGGCCCAAAGTTCAAAAATTGAATATTTAAGAGCTGAAGAGCACCTGCAATGAGATAACAGGAGAGAAATAAAAGCTTATATTACTTAAGAACAGGTAAGGACAACCATGTTAACAACACTCAGACATAAAACAGCAGGCCCTTTGTCAGTGTACTGTAATGATGGGTATTTGTCAACAAATATATGCAAAGTCATAATAAAACGCCACAAAACACAGAGCAGCCCCTCCTAAAATATCCTCTGTATTTATGAACTTTTAGTGGTGCTCATGTTTCATATTTGCTGACAGTCAGTTTGTTCTGACTTTCAGGGCACATGTGAATTGATACACATGTTCCTGCACCCCTTTCTTGGGAAGAACTGGTGCGGTTGATGAGGACAGGTGAATCTCAACTACCTTCAAACTCCATCCCTCTGGAGTCTGTGAAGTGTCCCACCAGCATCCTCCCAGCACAAGCCACATCCGACTGGATCCGCACGTTCCGTGTTAGGAGCCCAACCTCCGCAGCCAAAGAGATGCGTCTGCCGTCTTCTGTGTCATGGGGACGCCCTGGGGAGTTTCAAGAAAGCAAATGTGATAAGTGTCTATCATACCTATAAACCAGTGCTTTGAGGGACAAATCCTGACAGCTCCTCTGCAGAATCTGCACTGACATTCAGGTGTGTTTCACCCCCAGCACAATCTACGTGCATCAACACAAAACCAGAAAGGCCACCTGCCCATCAAATATTCACCATGCGCTTGTATGTTACCAAGATATCTCATTTTTAGAACAAGAAAGCGCTAAACCTTTCCCCTGTGGTGTGCAGGTGCCAAAGCAATGAACAGGTTCACACCTCATTTTTCCTGAGCTCTGTGAGCTGGAGTTACTCATCAGCACACTGCAGAGTTAATCTCCATGAATTTTCCTCAGGATCAGACTAATGTCAATGACAAAAATCTCTTTGCTACAGAGTCTTGCTTGTGTGTGTTTTCCAAAAGGATTTTAAAATACTTGTTTTCAATGCCTTTCTAAAGGAGACTTTTGCACAACTTTATGCAGCTGTCTAGCTTGGATTAATCTCAGATGACTTTAGACACCTGCAGATGTGATTTAGTTATCCAAACTTGTTTTATGCACGATGGAGAGAAATAGGTGAATCTCAAGTGCAATTTGTTGTGTATTTTAGACACCTGCTTTAGGGGCAGATGAAATACAAGTGAGAAGTATGTAATGTATGTATTTTTCTGCTTTAATTATCAAGGGAGCTGAGAGTGACTGGCTCATGTGTGAACATTTACTGCAGGTATCTACAGGCCCAGGTGGAACCCAGTATTTACCTTTTAATTGTCCCATCAGTCCTTTTTTTCAGCTGTATCTAACAACTGCTGCATTACTCAATGTGTAAGAAGCAATTTCACCTCATGATACATTTATTATATCTACATCAGCTAAAAAGGAAGGCCTAAAATGCATAAACTACTGGAAACGAAGTCTAGATGTGCTATGCTTTGAACTGCACATTTTTTTTGAAAAATGCAATTGTCATAAAAAACTGCCATGGAGGTTACTGTTGATTAACACTGTGGATAATTGCAGAACAGAGCTCAGTTCCAAGTGAAGCTTTGATTACTGGCACAGCCATTTAAACATTCACCATTTAAAACATGATATTTCTGGATCTTTTTATCTATTATACTAATTTCTGTGCCTATTGGCTGGAATGAAGATCAAATTAAAACATTTTTGATATGCACAAGAAAAATCCTCTGTTTGAAAGTTCAGATTTTGACCTCTTAATAAAAGTATTTTGTTTTTGTTAAATAGATGGTAATAAATTTACTTTATAAGCTGAAAGTAAATAATTATCAACACTGAATCCCTTTTTCCACATAAATATAGATCCCATGCAAACTGCCCAGAAAATAGAGCTATATGCAGACTTTATTTAGATATTAGTTTAGAAATAATTAATTTCATGCCATGGAATTGAGAAAATTTTCTACTTGAAACTTTATGAATATAATTACTTTGAAATTTGAGAAAAGGGCAGGGGTTAATTCTTTTCCAGGTTTTTGACATGCCATAGAAATTGTGCAAAGGGCTAAAATCCTATATTTCTTTTTTCCTTTAAAATTTCAGTTACTTTCTCTCCCTGTGAGCCAGTTCAACTTGAAACACCAGAAAGTTTTCCCAAACAATTCAGCACTGAATTGATTCTATTCACAGAATTTCATGTTAGAATCAGCAAGGAAAAAAGTATATGGAGAGAGAAATTAAGATACCTCAAGGAAGTAAAATTGATCCTGTTGAATTATGAAATGGAAAGTCAATACTTCAGAAGAAAACCCTCAGAAAAAGGAAAGAAGAATTCCTTACCAATGTGCCTGTGCAGAAGATGTTCGTGAATTCTTATATTATGACCATGGACTTCTTTAAGTGTAACTACTTCAGCCTGGTGGGCTTCATAGGAGGAAGAGCTGATCACAAAATCTCCACCTTGATCCCAATCTACTTCATCCTCCACAAAAATCCTGTAACTCCATGATATAAACTTAATGTAATTACACTTATGAGAGTTATGCTCACAAATTTCATTAAAAATTAACAGTTTTGCTCAGGGAGATCTCAAAAAAAAAAAAAAAATCCACAGGCTATGCTGCAGGAAAAGCCCCTTTAGGGCTCTCTGCAAAAACAGACGTCTGAAATCTGTGGGAGGAAGTTAATCCTGAAGCATCTATTTCACACCATTGATTAACAACATATACAATACCAGTACAGCATTTCAGGGCTCAAGTTGCCTCCAAAAGACAAGTCAGACCATTTTTGGTGCAAGGAATACCTTACAGAGCTGAAAGTCCACTTTGGATTTAGACAACAATCATGTGCAGGGTAGAGTGGCTGTCTGCACTTGACATCTAAGCTTCCACTAGAGTTGGTTGGTGCAGTCAGTAGTGGGTGGAAGGCAATTCAGTTCTCTGAACTGGGCACTTTGAGCAGGATTTGATTCCCTAAACAAGAGCACCTCTTGCTATCTGAAATATCCCCGGATACCTATGACATCAGCTGGCAGATGTGACGGGACTGGTTCCCGAAGCGTTCCTGGAGACAAAGGTGCCAGCCATGGAGGGGACTTAAAGACACCTCAGATAGGCACAAACCCTCTGTTTTGGTAACTGAATCCTGCCTTTGGTAGCTGAACACCCTCTAGGCACCAGCACTTAAAACTGTGCTGGCTATTGAACGTTGAGTCCTACATTTAGTTGTTTTATTCTTGAACTGAAGATCCCCCTTTACAGTCAAAGTTGTATTAGTAGTTCAGGCAATTTTTAGCTTCACATAAAGAAAACAAAAGCATTTAGTGACAGCAAAATGAATAATGACCAGTGTTTATCTCTATTTGATAAACACCTTGTCCTGTTACAGGGTGACTGCTGCTGGCCCGGTGATGATCTAAACTCCTCAGGGAATTACTGAGAAAGTGAATTCAGAGAATGCCTCACATGCAGTCTAGAGTGACAGAAGTTCAGAGAGAAAGGAGATTCCTAAAGGGATGTTTTCAAGTTTTTCCAGAGTATCTTTTCACAATATTTTTCAAAGATGAGTAGGATCCAGATGACCACTTACAGAGTACAGCACCTGTGAATATTCAGTAGAGAAATCCACAAAAAAAATGTTGTTTTGTTTTAGGTTTTTTTGTTTAGAGGAATCACTGCATATCTTCTGAAATGGCAAGAAAGTCCTTCCTTAAATTATGTGCTGATTCATGCTGGAAAAGGATATAGAGCAGCTCCTCTTCTTCAATAAAATCCGCTTCCTTCAGCTTTCATTTTCCTTCAGCTTTCATATTCCAGCACTGACTTACCCATTTCCTGCATCCAATCACACTAACTCTTAGCTGGCTATTTGTAGACTTTTAATGAAACATAGCAGTTTTTTTCCCTTTCTTTTAACAACTGAAACAATTCTGTGTGCTGTATTTAATGTGCATGAATTAACTCCAAATGCTTGTATCTTAGCACCTCATGATATTTCATATAAAATATCTGGGCAACAGCCCAGATCTAGCCTGGATCCACTTCATCCAAGTGTTTCACTGTCATGCTTCAGTCAAGAATCTGCTTACTCTGAGCTCCCATCTTAGTCAGGGGAAGAGAAGAATTTCCAGAGGGTGATCCTAATGTTGCAGGGTTTGGATCAGGATCAGCTACAAAGCAATTCCTAAACGATTAATCTACACTGAACACACAACTCTGAGAGAGCTCACAACAGATGAGTCCTACTGGTGAGGTCTTTGTGCTTCCACTGCCCATCTTTACAATCATTTCCCAAATAATTCCTTCCCTAAATGCTGATATTCCACCTCTACCCAGATGGGAACTCTTCCAATGAGGTTTTGTTAGGCCTGGCTGAAAGGGAGAGAAGAGAGGAAGGAAGGAAGGAAGGAAGGAAGGAAGGAAGGAAGGAAGGAAGGAAGGA